>JARGYA010000370.1:0-134592 GCA_029204335.1 Mycena vulgaris | reverse complement strand
CCGTTATTAATGCTGAACTAGAATTGAGGAATTTTGAGTCCCTAGTTAGTGGGCTCTGCCGCAAAGCGCGCTACACTTGTTATTGGAACACGCGCGAGATTCCTAGAAGGGCTATTTGTAAACAACAGTTTGGCGGGCCGACGGTCGTGTTGCGGTCGTGCCAAACAAGGGCAATCTGACAAAGAAATATTCTTGTGGGCTAACTCCGAATGTCGGAGTAAGGAAAGGCTAGAGCAGCTCGCTTAGTCGCCAATAAATGCTCTGCGGTCCAAGGTACGGATCCCCGGGAGAAGGGACGACAAGCGCGCACATATCTAATAGCCGTTTTGGGAATAGCGCGCGTATTGGAATTTCACACTCAGATCGACTGGTCTGTATATCGATGCTTGCTCATATACAGACATTCACCGGTCTAACAATGGTCTCAAATTTGTGTACCACATTTCACAGCTGTTTATTCCTCTGGGCAGGAAAATCTAAATTCTACTCTTCGCATCTGCCTTTCAGTCCCTCTTCTTGAAGCTTTTAACATTGCTTGCGAGGGAGACGCAACCAGAAGGGCCACTTGAGGCCTCGACCGCCTCATTACAGCTTGTGTCGGAATCTAGTAAAAGTAGTGAGATAATGCTCAAGTAAGCTTCTAGGACTCACAGTACTCATAATCCTCAATCGCTCCATTGGTGTAGAAATGGATCGAATTTGCATACCCCGCAATGGAGGGGCCTCCCGGAGATGAGATGACAGTGTAGGTGCCTATTAAAATTATGAGTAGATGTCCACGGGGTATACTAACAAGCCTACTGTGGCAAACACCGGTAGACATTCCAATGGCACTGGAATGGGCACCGGTACAATCACTAGTGGCATAGAGGACGGCTTCAGCCTTCCCCCAAGCTGTAGTAAGCATCGTGGCGGCGATGAGAGCAGCAGTGAAGAGTGCTTTAGTATTGAACATATTGGAGACTGATGAAGAATCATGGCTCGACATATGCACCTTTTATACGTCGAGGACGTCCGCAAGACTCGTTATTCTCCATCTGTGAAATGTGGCATCAGTGGGACAGTAGCAGATAGGAGGAACCCTGTAGTCATTAGAGCTCGAGCCGTCCCCGTTCTTCCCCGGTCGACAGACGTGATTGGGACACACTGCGTTCCGGCCCCATGTAGCCAGAGGGCCTACTTACACGCGTAGGCATGGCCGTAGGAATACCCCTATGACTACCTCGGCTTACCTCGGCCTGCCCGAGGTAGGCGCAGTTGGCGGACATATGGCTCCACGTGCCTACGCGGGGTAGGCCGACGTAGGCTGAGTAAGCTTGCTCTTGTCTTATGTAGGCACATATAGCCAACAGAGAATTCATTTATTACTTCAAAAAAGTGCATTGCGGGTTGGTTGTGGGTTTATGTTCAGGTTGAATATCAGATATTTACCTTTTTGTCATACCGGCATCGCTCGGAGGTCATCATTTGGTCTAAATTGGGCCGGCCACGCAGCGGGAGAAGTTGAAAGGATAGTTGACAACCGAATTGAGGCTATGTTACGTAGGAACGTAGGACGATACAGACGAACGTCGGGTAGGCACCCCTGGTCTCTCGTGTAGACCCAGGTAGAACGCCGTAGGCGCAGGTAAGCTACCTCTGGCTACATGGGGCCGGAACGCAGCGACAGTAGCAGATAAGAAGAAGCCTGTAGCCATTCGACTCGATCCCGTTCCCGTTCTTCACCGGTCGACGAATGGGATAGATGAGTTTATACAAAGGATACCAGGCTTTCTTGATAATCCTACCTCGGGGTGGGCTCCGAGCATCTAGTACTAGGGATGCACGCCGTCGCCGTCTTTACGGGTGGGACGGGGCCCGTAAGCGGCACCCCGGCCCGCGCCGTCCTGGCATCAGCTTCAAAAAATAAGCGGGCGGTTACGGGCGGTAACGTTGCCGTCCATACCCGTCCGTTGACGGCCGCTGACGGCCGCAGACGGGTTAATTAAATTTGCCAAAACAGTCTGCGCGTTTGAGAAACTTCCTATAAGGTGATTCAGAAGCTAAGTATGTGTGTACCCCCATTCATCTATTAAATCCGGAATAGTATCGTCGTCATTTACGGTCAACTCATCCCATTTTTCTCAGCCACAATGCAAATTGCATAGCGCATCGTGCATCGACATACAACCTGTGTGCATAGTCGTTGCGACTTGAGCCGCATTTTCTGCCGACTTTTTTGTCAAGGCACGGAGCGCACCACCCGTAACATCCTGAAAAATCATAAATATAAGCCGGAAATCCAAAAGTGTGACGGACCTGAACTGAGTAGAGACTCGAAGAGTTATGAACTTCGATGAATATATATCCAGCGAGAGGTGCCGTAGAGTTTGTCAAGAAGCTCGGGTTCAATGATTTTGAGGAGATCAACCATCTCGCAGAGGCGGGGGTATATTGTAGTGACCCCATTACATGGTGGTATGCGCGGCGCTTCCAGTTCCCGCGACTTTATCGGCTTGCGCGAGACGTTCTGGCAATACCGGGTATATTCACTTCCTCTTGATTCTTTTATATGTCGCTGATTACGATGTTTTCAGGGTCTGCCGTTGCTATTGAACGCATATTCTCAAGTGGTCGTGATACATTATCGCTACGCCGCTCGAGACTCTCTGCCGAAACCATATCTACGCTCATGATTGTCAAGCAGCATCTCAAGTTAGCGCGTACGGCCATTGATGAACTCGCTGCGATGTAATCTACTTGTATTTTTCTTTTGAATATAACACCATTGATGCCTAGTACCACGAGAATCAGTTGCGGCGCCCCATTTTATATACTAGCCAAAATTAATGCCATCCCGCCCCGCTTGCGGCCGTCTTTTTTACCGCCCGTCCCGCCACCAGGTTATAAACTCGAGAAAGACGGCCGCTAAAAGGGCGGGCCGCCACCGTCTCGGGCGCGCGGATTTACGGCCGTCGCCGTAAACGGGACGGTGTTCATCCCTAGCATCTACCGCCATGCATCTAGCATGGGAAATTTGGGAGGGAAATTTTGGGAATTCATCCAGTCGTCACAGACCGCAGTTCAAATTAGCTCAGTTTACCTCAGTCGGAGAATTTTGCTCGGCATGCCTACCTTCATTCAGTCCTTGCAACATTTCCGGAACGGGGCGAGCGTGGGGCGTGGAATGCGCAATGGACATGAGATTATATGGAGGGACAAAGGTCGGAGATCGCGCCGGCACAGGATTGTGCCCAATTCCGACATTACGGGAACAATCAGGAACGTCCTCATACTCATTGAACGTAGTCATCAGTTGCAGTGTAATTCCTGTCCCCTGTCCCAAGGTAGATGTTCATGTCTACGCACGCCATCCCCGTCACCAAGTCTCCGGCCCGGAGCCAGGAGCTCGCAACTAGATGCTGCCTCACGCGCGCACGGACCTCGAAAACAAACATGACCGCGGCTGGTCACGGGAAAAATTGCAACTTGTTGGTGCTCGTTTTCTTGGACAGAGGTGGATCGAATCTCGAATATTCCGAATCAAGAGCTCGCGCCCGTTCTACCGTATTACATTGAATCTGAATGTTTCACGGAAGCTGAGCTTCGAGCTATGTAGACGGAAGGGAGGCAGCCTAATTTGGGATCGTCGTCGACGAAGATTAATGTGTATAAATATCAATGGAAATAAGTAGATGGCACCTTGCTTCTTCATTTAAGTGTTGAAGAGATAAGCAGCGAGCTCCGGGTGCAATCGGGATGTCGGATCAATGCGCAGGCCCTTGATCCCAGTTGCCGAGCGCAACACTGGTTGAGCATTTTGAATTTTTCAGTGAAAATATTGGTCAAAAACTTCCTTTATTTTACATGCTTTTTTCACTGAAAAAGTAGATGAAAAATTTAACAGTTTTTCAGTCCTTTACGATTTTATTTCGAAAATTTCACATTGCAATCAAAAAGTCCTAAAAATGTTTTAAAAATTTAACTTCCTTTTTCAGTGAAAAAAGTGTGAAAAATTAAGGAAATTTTTCCCCCATATTCTCACTGAAAAACTTGAAATGTTCAACCAGTGCAAGCCGACCTTCTGGCACTGGTTTCAAGTTTTGACTCTGTTTTTTCTTTTCTTTTTTTTTGAGTGTTCGGGATAATGACTTTCAGTCTGCAGAAGCATTCCAAAAGTCATCCGCTGGGTCTAATGGAAAATTCTAGTTAATGCCGGGGAAGTTGTCCAGGGATGAAATGCCATTACACACAGGTACCATAGTGTGGGACTCCAGCCTTAATAAATTTATCCTATCCCATTTCTTGAATCATTCAATTTCAATGGCTGTATACCCACTAAAACCCCCACTGTGTATGTCCAATCATCCGGCAGAGCGTCTTCGTTCATTAGAAGACCACTCCATGTTCTTAGGACAAGATCTTTATTTAGCGCAAGATTACCAAATTTCATTTTGTTGGTGAGGATTTGATCTCGTCCCAGTGCGGAATTAACAGATTTCAGCCATCTATTGTGAATCTCAACATCTGTAATGTTACGGTATGGGTTCTTCAAAACCTTATCATTCCGAATGTTCCAGATCATGTGCCAAGCTGTGGATACTAGAATGGCAAATAATCTTCCCATAGCAGGGATAATTTTCCCGTTTGAGTGCTTAAATTTAACAAGGTTGCACCCCAAGAGGAGCTCCCAGCTGAGGCGAGGCCACTTAGAATAGAAATGGCCCAGAGTTCCTCGGTCAGTCGCCAAATCAATTTTGCCCCGGAAGCATCACATTCCATCGCAATGTGTTCAAGGTTCTCAGGGACACCACATGTTGGACAGACTGAAATCACTTCAAGATTGTCAATATGTGTCCAAAAGTCACCGACTCTGAAAATGTTGTGAATTGACTTCCAGGATAATTCGCGGTGGAGTCGTCTCAAATTTTTTGAACGTATAGATTTCCAACTCATTTCGTCTGTTGGAGTGTAATCAGAAACTTCATACACAGAGCACCGGATGCGGTCTAGATTAATGAATGTTGCCTTCCTCGGCGGTTCTGAGCGTCTGCCCTTGATGATTTTTGTAAAGATTCGCTGTGAGCCTTGTGAGATTAGAATACCAGGGCAACTGAAAATTAAATCGATTTGGGTGTCAACCTCAAGTCGAGGATATGAATCAATGCCTGTGGTGACAGGGAAAGTGTTTGTTGCCTGCTTGAATTGTTTTCAGATTTTGTTCTCTCCTTAATCAGTGTTTTGAGCAAGAAATTGGATGAAGAACATGGTAGTGAGGGGACATTGCTTGGGATTTTCTGCAATACTGTGAGTGTAGCATCCAATATTCCCGATTTAAAGTTAATTTTTATGGTTGGATTGTCAAATGTGAGGTGCACAGTTGCATCCTCGTTGAGCTCATCTGAAAAAAAATTGAATCTTGCGATAATTTGAGGATCATATTGACCAGCCCGCATGACCTTGATATGTACAAAGGCTGTTATTAAATCAGGGGGCGGCTCCAATTGGTGTTGTCGTCTTGCCGCAATCTCAGTCATTGAGTCGTCCCCAGCAAAGATCCGGAAGCCATTCATGGTGCTGGGTAATCTGAAGTTTGGATCATAAGTCATTGGTTTATCAATTTCTACCTCTCCTTGGTTAGCGTCCAATTCCTCTGCTGTCAGTTTGAGATCATCGCAAAGGTCGGCCATTGGGGATACTTTGGCATAATACAGTCTATCAATATCTGTGCAGCAAGTTTTGACTCTGCTTCGACCCTGACCTGCTGCCTGCACAGGACTTGCTCGTTGGACGAGATCTCAACCTATTTTCAACCAGCGTTCTCTAACCCTCTCTTCCTGCGCCTTTGGGTCGCCTCTCTCGTCTTCCTAAATGCGCGAGGAAAAAGAAGCGAGGCGCCTAGTAAATGCCTCGTGGGTTTCTACTTTCCCCCCTCTATTACCGAGCACGAACTTTAGACCCCGGATCTCTTCATCTCCTCCCCCACGATGACTAACCGCCTCCTTCGCTCCCTCGTCTCGTTCGCGGCACTTGCCTCGGCTCTGGCCGCCCAGAGGACCGTCCCGATGTGCGTTGCTCCTCTCCAAGCGGTGCTGCAAACACACTGACAGCCGTGCCCTCCAGCGGTGGTTTCACCCCGAAAAAACTCCCCGCCATTGTTGCCCTCGCGTTCTATGCATTTTCGGCCGCTATCCACTGAATACGTGAGTCGTAGCCGAGTTGCAGTGGAATCTCAGCACTAACAACCGGCTAGAGTACTTCAGACTCGAGCGCAGGCCATTCATGCTCACATTGACGTTGGGGATGACTGGTGAGTGTCCACTATTTAGCTTGGCGTCTCGCGTTGATATTCTTAAAAGCAATGGCCGCCGGTTTCGTCCTCCGTATCGTGTTCTCGAATTCACCGTTTTCCCTCGGGCTTTCTATCATCATGGACATGGTGCGCATCTCGTATGCTCTTCTCCTTTGGTCAACGAATCTCACCATGCAAATCGCAGTTGTTCCTATTATCTGTGCGTCCATGCTATCCTTCCCTTGCCAATTCCGCATACTCATCGCGACTTCAAGCCCTGCGCCTTCCTCGCAACGGACTACATGCTCCTCGCGCGCCTGGCATCGACGTTCCCCGAAGAGGTGTCACAGAGTTGCCTGCTCATCCGCCCCTCGCGCATCGTGAAGTTCTTCGTCTGGAGCGACGGTATCACGTTCTTCCTACAAGCGTCCGGCGGCGGGCTCACCGCGACCAAGAACGCGAGCACCGCGAATATCGGGAACAAGGTGCGTTCCATTTATCCATCCATTCGCGCGCATTGTTGATGAAGCAGTGTACTTAGATCACGATGATCGGTCTCAGCCTACAGCTAGCCTCCTTCGCGCTCTTCACAGTCCTCATACTCGTCTTTGGCTGGCGCGTGTGAGTCGTCACCCTGTCTCTCCCCACTTCATATTGCTGATTCATTTTCGATTTGGTTGTAGACAAACCCGCTTCCCAGCTGCCTGGGCACCACCGGCGGGGTATGACGGGCGTTATTGGACAAAACCCCAATGACCATCAATGTCCATTGATGGCCATTGATTTCGTCGATGAGCATCGATGGCCATGCATGTCCACCATGTGCACATTCATTTTATCCAGTGGCCATCTATGGACACCTGTGCTGGGGACTGCATAATTTTTCAACAGTGCCAGTATTTCGGTAAAAAAAACGGTAGGTGTTCGACATTAATGGCACACCGCCGCTGTCTTTATGTCGTGTCCACCCAATTCAGTACCTCTTGCATGAATTTACTCAAATTTGCACCCAAATTTCTTGATCTTTCCGGAAGGTCTTCCTGAAGGGAGTCAGATGGATAGGCCCTTGTTACATTTTTGAAACACGTAGCAGAGCTCCAGCCACTCTCAAATTTCTATGGTTCCTGCTTTGTCAAATCCTGGAGGTATTTCATTCGTGATGTCTGCCATATGATCAGGGCCAGGAGAGAGAGTAAGGTAACAAATGATTTGAGAAGAGTAGACCACCAGTAGTGATCAATCCACTATACAGAGGTAGGTTAGGCATGAAAATAAATTTGACAAATATCGGGGTAATTGCGAGGCATTGGGCATTGATGTTGGGTGTGGAACATCCATTGGGGACTGGTGTCACATTGATGTTGAGAATGGATGGGGCATCAATGTTGGGTGGTAGAGTCTGATAGAAGTAGTCAGCATCAATGGTACATTAGAATTGGGCAGTTCGAGCACTCTTGGAGGCTCATCCTTTACAGCCGTTTGCAGTACCGAAGGCGCGAACGGAAAATTACTGTTTTGGGCAGATTTTGATCCTCGCGACAGAATTGCCCATAACTCTCTGAGTTCTGCAGGGATTGAGCTGAAACATAGCTAGATAATTTGTACTAATTCATACGCAATTAGTGATAGAGAGGGAATTTCAATTTGAGGGGTGGGCACAGTGAGATTCTTTAAGACACACGAATGCATTTGTATTGCAGGTACGGTTACAACTGCAAGATGACGGTGCACAACCGGAGCCATGTGTTCACGAAGAATGTGGGTCATGCCGTCACCCCGCTTCACTGCACCACTGAACATATTATCGGAAACTGGTTACTGGGCCACCTTACCATTTTTGTCCTCGAGCCCGTACAGAGAGTCGAACTGATACTGGCATATGGGCTCAGCACCGAAGGTAGGCATCCTATGTGTGAACTGAGATTTTTTTTGGGAATTTACATTTGCATTTCGTGCCCTGCCAAATTTTATTCCCGGCGGTATCCCAAAAGGGGAATAAACGGCTTAGTGGGCCACCCGGCCAAATCGTTCGTACGCACCCGTATTATTCACCCCAGTGCATTCCAAATCATTCAGTGGATAGAGCTACAGTATTGGGTACACTCAAATTGCAAATCTGACATGTATTGGGGTCCTAACTGTTTGCCTTTCCAGCCATCTATGATAAGTGAGATTGCCGTCCGGAGGGAATGGCCTACCTTCTGAAGAACAGAGTGTAAGGAAGCCCAAAATTAAGACACAAACTGCTCTAAGGGAAGTATTAAGACATACCTAAGTGCAAAGGACGACCCCCACATACCCATAACCCGTCCGACAAAATCTATCTTTATGTGCAACTGAAATTCGGTGGTTTAGACTGGTAGCCCAGCATGAACAGAAGGTCGGGCAGTTAAAAGCCAACTCAAAGTTGGAGGATGATTTATTAGTGGTATAAAATGCACTGACCAAGTTCCAAGTCATTAGCCAATACCGGTGGATCGCTATAGAGGTGGCTGGATTGTGCCGCTCGGGATCAGGTCGAGATGATCTTGAAGGGTCCAAGAGGCGAGGGAAAATTGTTTTCCCATGTGTAATTGAAGTCATTAATTCGAATCAAGGGATGAGAACGAGCTCAAAAACTTGTGAATCGGGGAAGAATTGGTGAAGAAACAAGCCAAAGACGAGTGCTAGGGCCGTTCGGAGATAAATGATGTTCACACACCGGCATCTTGATCAAGAACCGCCCACAACTTTTGATCGCCGCATCACTTTGGCTCGGAACTTGACATACAGTGTCGCGATAGGTCATATTCCATCCTGCAACCACCAAATCCTCGGCTTCTATACCACAGGGCCTTCTATTATGCAAGTGGCCCACTAACAAGTTCGGTTCACTAAGCAGTCGCTGATAATATCCCCCAGCATCTCTGCGTTCCGACCAAGGGTGATGTCCAGCCAAATGTACTCCATGCTGTATCTGATGTGCTGTGTATATGAACAATTGGAATGGCTATTCGCCTATTTGCCTGAATGGATGCAGGAGATTTTTCAGTAGCCACTGCTTTTAGTGCCTACTGTATTACAGCCCATTGATGGCTCAATTTCATGCACCACTCGTACACCACCAAATTCAGGGCTGGTTGTATTGCACAGGGTTGCGGCTACGAAGGCAAAGAAGAAAAAGACGGGGGAGGAAATTACTCTTGCCTGGATACATGTGTTTTTACGGCGGACCCCAGCAAGCCCAGCGAGCGGGTGCACAGGTGAACACGGACTATGTCCGTGTACTCGCACCGATACTGTTCGACTGCGCCTGTCCTTTGTGTTACGAGAAAAACTGGATAGAGAACTAAAAAAAGCCACATCAAAATTCCTGTTCTTATTATACCCGAGTGCCAACCACGTCTAAGACCCTTGCGCAAGCGCAGGTGGCAATGATCCCGCGTGTCGGGG
This sequence comes from Mycena vulgaris, assembly GCA_029204335.1. Classification (NCBI taxonomy): domain Eukaryota; kingdom Fungi; phylum Basidiomycota; class Agaricomycetes; order Agaricales; family Mycenaceae; genus Mycena; species Mycena vulgaris. The sequence continues at coordinate 124,889 of JARGYA010000370.1, read as the reverse complement.
CCCTCATGCGCGACTTCAACAGTCCTAAACCCAACTCTGTTGATCTCGGGGACGCTCACAGCGTCTAGTATTGAATTATTGACTGAAGTGGGAAGTGTTTGCAGAAGAACTGAACTATATTCTGTGAAGTACTACTGTTTAAGTACAGCTAAGATGCACAGCATATGAGTCCAGATGATGAAAAATAAGAATCTTACTACTTACTGGGAACAAGTAAACACGGAACAAGTAAACAAGAGTAATACATAGTAAGAAAGAATCCGTTGTAACATATCCATGATGAGTAGAGGTAAGGATGAATAAACATGAGTGGAATGAATGTGTGCCCAAGGAAACGAGCATAGTGCAGGTTTGTATACCAAAATCTAGTAGGCGAAAGTACGGATGTGGTACAGTACGTATACTCAATATTGATTCCTGGAACTTGAATCCAGCGGCACAACGCACACCTCGAGCGGGATCGCCGTGGGCGTCTCCACTGCCTTCTCGTTGGTGTGGTAAATTATGGACGGTTGAATCTTCTGATGGTGACGATAGGTGTTCTGGTTCGTCGTCAAATGCGTTTGCGGCGCGCTTTCGGTTGGTCCTTGCTCCGCATCCTTCACCCTCTTGGGTTCGCGTGAGTTCAGCCTGAAAAGTTACCATTAGCGGCCTTCTGCGAGTCTGGGTCCGGGCTGTTTGTGAAATAAACGCACATCGCCAGGATAGAGCATGCGTAGAGGTTCGGTAGCGGGAACGCCACGATAAAGTTTCTGTTTATGGACGTCAGCTGGAAACCGGAGGCCCACCGATGACTTTGCTGAAGGGTAAAATCCTCTTACAAGGACGTGAACTGCAGAGTAGCTCAGCCCATGGGATAGTTCTCAATGAAATGGAACGTACTGGGAAGGTGAGGAAGAGCATGACATTCACGAGAGCGAACATGGCTGTCAACGATCCGGTTTCAACGGTCACTACAGTATGAGGTGGGATTATTCACAAGATACGCGGCAGAGTCTAAGATCAAAAGACAAACGGACGCACAACACACAATTCGGTCGATATGCCCATCGATCCCGCGGACACCGGTCTTTCGAGTCAGCTGAATAGTAATGCGGTGGATTTTAAGCAACACTCGACCACTAACTGCCAGGACGCACCAACGTATAGCTTATGCCACCCGCAATGAGGATGTCGCAGGCTGCACTGGTTACAAGCCACAGGGTCGCCACCGTTGTGAACTTATCGAAGTCGCGGAACTGTGGAGTTTGCAGGACCGTGATGAACATGACAATCCCACTACCTGGTTGGGGCCCAGCGGCAACCCAATGAGTCAGTTACATTACACGCAAGTCGCGGCAACGTACTGCCGGAAGCAATGGACAGAAGGCCGACGAATGCTGGGATGATGTATGACTCGGTGATCACTGCTTGTTGACATTAGCGTCGAGTGTGATTTGCTTGCTAACTCACCTTTGATTCTCCAGGCAGCCAACATTTGTATTGGCGCTGATACAATTGTCTGTGTGTTTGTGAGAACTCGAGAGCACAAATTATAGTAGTTGACAACGCACTATGAGGAAGGAATCTACATCGAGATGGAATGGCGCGTATCATTCATTACTGAACACAAATACTGCACACACCTGCAGGTAGCACTGTGTTCCGGGGTCCAGCTCATTGCTCGTATGAGAGAGAAGTACACGAAAGCTCACTCTTGGGGGCCAACACGAGCGCTTTGAGTGCCCCTACAATGGAAAGGCGTTAGAACATAGAGAATGACGTGCGCTCTCGGACCGACCGTTTTCGATTATCAAAGGTTGAAAGATGATGCCGACCTGAACAATAACGACAGTGGATTCGACGACGAATAAATAAAGCATCTGTAGTTTATTCGAGGGATGTGCGCAGGAGTAAAAACGGACTCCGTACGAAATATCGAATCCACACGAAATCACTTCGAAAGATATAAATCTGATCTCGTTTCCCTAGTTTATGCGACGCACTTGGCATAGCGCTGATAATATATCAACATCTGTGTAAGTGAATCAGCGCACACATCATAAAGTTCGACTGGAAAGCGAGCTACCTGTGTAGCCATGACCTGAGCAGGAAATAAGCTCCGATGCGTGAGCTAGAGGGCCACGGGACACACCCCATACAACGCCATGTTCAGCAGGACGCCTATTTTGCAATGAGACAGACGCCGCCAGGAGATACAAGCACATACATACCAATGAGCATGGGGCCAAACCTGATGTGTACAAACATCTTTAGCATGAGTAGATAGGATATATGCAGCGAACACGCACAGGAGGTCAACTCCAGCCATAATTCAAACGAAAGTAAGTGAAGGGGGGCAAAAGGAAAGGGGAAGAACAGGAAGAACGAGAACTCCACCCGCCTTTAATATGATGATGATGTGGTCTTGACGACTCCCTCGGAGACAATATCGGCATGGGAAGGTGATCTAATCCCACACATTGGCGCCCAACAAGTAGAAGCTGATGGAACCGTATGTGCGTCACGCTCACATGGAGACACTGTGGTACGGTCAATCTGTCAGTGGTACCTTGCCACGACCTTGCATGCCATTTTGACCCACCACAGTCTGGGGGGCTGATATATCAATGGTCGGCAATCTCCCAACAGCAATGCTATATCAGGGCACGGCACTGTAGATATGTCCTATTTAGGGGTGGGCTTAAAAGAATGTCAAGCAAAGGGATTGAACCCAAAACCTTTTGTGTTCATGATAAAACCATGAACAAGATACACAACCACCTGGGCCAGAAAAGCATTGACCAGCAAATTCTTGAGCTATTAGGACATGCCTTTCAGACACATAATTGGCATGAATTCCACTATTATGGCCCCTCCGCCTTAGGGGCCGGTTAGGCTTAGTGGTTAGGGGTTAGTGGTTAGGGGTTAGAGGTTAGAGGTTAGGGGTTAGAGGTTAGGGGTTAGGGGTTAGAGGTTAGGGTTGGTTACGGTTAGGGTTCAGGGATATAGGGGAAGGTGATGTGTAATCGGAGCGAGGGAGGCGCGAAGCGCCGAGCGACTGGGGGTGCCGGGGGATGCTAGGCTCAGGGATATAGGGGAAGGTGATGTGTAATCTTTTGATGTGGTGAGCATATCTTTTGTCCGCACTTTGGCACAGGTTGTAGTTTCTCGGATCGTTGTAGAAAGGTCATGCATTCAATTCCTGCTACTGGTCTTTTGTTTTGACCGGCGCTACTAAAACAGGTATTGTCTCCAGCTGATATATCAGCGCAGGTCGGCAATTGTAGAGCATGATATATCATTGCTGTTGGGAGATTGCCGACCTTCTGATATATCAGAACCCCATATACTCCTGTTTGACCAAACACAAACTGCATAGCACTTGTGCGAGAGGAAGTCGAGTAAGGCTTGATCGGTAGTCCCAGCGCAAACGGTCAGCGAGATTATCACCTGCCACGGATGTGTGCATCAACCAGTAGATGATGATAGATCAGCATCATCCCAGTGCACGATTGAATGGGCCTTATTAGGTAGGAGACAGGTAGTCCCGGGAGCGCCACTGCAATGAATGAATGAGAAGATCATTGTTGCTGAAATTCACAGATTGCCATGGGGTCACGACCATTGGAAATGATGAGCTTTCCACCTCGTCGCAAGACTTACAAATGCGGGGCAATTCTAAAAACAAATAACGGAGCTCAAGATGGTATAGAGCTCTCGTACGCTCCTATGTACATTAACCGTTCTATTAAGATTTAGTGCCCAATTCGTTGGGGAGTATTTGGTTTTATCCCCTTGACACCGGGGGGAAAAGTCAACGCCTACAGAATCTGTATGCGTTAATAGAATACAGTCAGCATACGGGCGTGACAGATCACAAAGCCATCAAAGAGCTTTTGTGCATCTTTGTTTTTGGCAAGGTGACCCCCAAAAGCAAAGATGCACAAAAGCTCTTTGATGGCTATTTGATCTGTCCCGCCCGTATGCCGACTGTATTCTATTAACGTATACAAAATCTGTATGCCTCGGCTTTTTCCCCCAGTGTGAAGCTTACTGCATCTCCCTCTCCCTGCTCTGCTGCCCGAAATTTTACAGCTTTGCTGATTGTTGTAATGCTGTACACTTGGTAGTCGTGATGAAGGTGGACCAAGCACTGTCTTCGACACAAAGAGAGTGGAGGGTTAAGGATTTCAAATAGCATTGATCGGTGTTGGATGGGGGCATAGGAAACAATAAATACCACAAGGCTTCCATTCAGCTTGATAAAAGCGGCCATGGTCCCCGCGGTCGGGAATCTTTTGATTGGGAGAAGATCTGTCACTTCTACAACAATCGCGAGAAAAAGTATATTGTTAGCTCGCCCAGAAACAATGCACTCGGCAACAGACCAAGAATCCTGAACAGAGCCTGTATAGTTACAATTGCTGTCGATCCCGGGAGAGGATTGATAAATTGCGGGAACGAGTATTTCACCGCGGGCCGGAGCATTCTGATGCGACAGTGTCCTGACACTTCTACAAAAATCGTTGAATCTGCCGCACCATGTGGCGGCAGCAGCTGGAGAATGAGATCCGCGCCGTGTAGGAGAAGATGATGGACTTGGCGGACTTGGAAAGACACGTTGTCTCTGCACTTGAAGCCCGCGAAAGCTCTCCGTCACATAACCTTCTTGGTCTGTTGTCGGGTCGTAGCCTGGGGCCACGAGCAGAGGTTCCCAGGGTCTAATGCGCAACTGGAAGCAGCAAGGGAACGGAACGAGGCGCTGGCAATTATAACTATACAGGCTCTGTTCAGGATTCTTGGTCTTTTACCGAGTGCGTTGTTTCTGGGCGAGCTCGTTAATACGAGCTCGTACATTGAACAGAACAGCTACTATATTGAATGGTTCCGGAGAACCCGACCGAGAAGTGTTCTCGGCGATCAAAAGATTCTTATTTGAATTCTGCCGGGTTAGTGGCGCCAATTGGGCGCCAACCCAAAAGGCGGTTTAAGCCTGGATATCCCGAGAAGTCTCTGCCTTCGGTGAAATATGCCCCAAATATGTGTCACATCAGTTTTCCCTTGGAGACGGCGCAAATTCAATCGCTGATTTCTTAACTTCCCCGCCCCACGGCACGGTTTCTCTCGTGTCTCACAAGTCAAGCACATGAAACAATATTGAACGCCGAATTGTCACCTGTACTAACACAAGCGGTTCTCATGGCAACTTCAAGATCCGACCAAAATAAAATTCTGGTACCGCCCACCGTGGTGCTCCAAACTTGGAGTCGGACCCTTATGAATGAAACAACCTTGCCAAAAGACTGGCTTAGAGATCCCAGGGTTTTAGTGGGTATCGGGACCATCAGCTCCCACGCCGCAACGCCGCCCTCCGGCAGGCAGAGCAGGCACAGTTGAGCAAATTTTCTGTCCCGAAATGTGAGTCCCACACTGCGACCTTCGTCGCGTGCGTAATTGCATTTCCCTGGGGGTGGAACCCCTTTTTCTCTCCTGGAGGTCGAGATCCCCTCCACGCTTACGGGCCCCCGCAGGTTAATCACTAATTAATTGTGCGGGTGCTACTTCGTACCACCAAAAAAAAAAAAAAAAAAAAAAAAAAAAAAAACACAAGCGGTTCGATCCAGGATCCTCTTCCGAAATGATGTTGAAAATCAACACACTTTCTGCCCTAGGCAATTACAGTTACCGTGAAGTGTTGGGTTGAGCGGAGTTCAGTCGCCACCTATTCTAATGAGTCTGACGCGAAAATGATACCCTCAGCATCCAGATCCGCTGCTCGGCGCCGCAGGAGAGTTTGTCTGAAAGATGGCCACGTAACAGCAGAGATTAACACCTTGTGCGAGTGTGGCCGAATGCGGCCACAAAATATTAGCGCTGATGGTAAGAATTTCACAGCCGTGCAGTTCCAGTATCGTGCGAGGATCCACAGACCCGGGCTCAAAAGTCCTTAAAGGGGGGACATCGCTCAAAGACCAGATGCGAAGGGGAAGTGAGCTAAGAAACAGAGGAGACCGTCATGAGGTATTCAATGTACGACAGAGATCTGGGGTATGAGTTTGATGGATAGGGTGTGACACGGGTGGATACCGTGGGAACGCGATCGGCTACCGTACCCGTGACCAGTGACACCGTACCCGTGACACCGCGGTTTTAACCGTGGGTGAAATTCGAAAAAAAAACAGCATTTTAGCTGGTTTGAATACAGCTACGACAGTTTTCACTTTTGCGGGTTTATGCAAACTGTACCCGCACCCGTGACACCGCGGTACTGTGTCACACCGTGTCACACACTATTGGTGGATAGACATTTTTTTTTGGCGCGCGGCAAACAAAGAGAGAAAGCTGAGGACGGAGATCGGCGAGGTGTGGGAACATAAAAGAAGTTGCATTTTGGCGCGGAAAAGGAAGCTGCTTTGGCACGGGACAACCCGATGGGCGGCTAGTTGGCCATAACCAGGAGCACTAAATAAGGCTACCGAAACTGCGGGTCTTAAAGTCCATGAGCGGAGTTTAAAGGCTTCAGACACCTGTAATTGTATAAAGAAAGAGATATCACGTACTACTTGTGCAAAATATTTACAGCAACAAGCCGGCGCCTATACTAATTGAAACTCGTATCAGACAGCTATGTATCCTGTTTCTGCAACAGATGCGGAAGACTTGTTACCGAGAGGCCTATACCCGCATTCTCAAGCTCTCTCATTGCCATTGGTCAATACTAGCCATATGACAACCATTCAATATAGTAGCTGTTCCGTTCAATGCACGAGTACGTATTCACGGGCGTCTTGAAGGCGTCTGCGTAGAGTGGCCTGGCTCCTGACCGGAATCTATTTGAAAGATAAGGGAACAAATTAGCGCCTACTGTGGGAGTATCCACAGTTTCGGACGCAAAAGATAAGGTGCAAGCCATTTTGCCGGCTTGGCATCAGCCAAAAAATCATAGTGGCTTGAGCTCACAGTACATCCTGTAGGGTCCTAGCGTTATTACTATATGCCCCCCGCAGGTACCTAGGACATCAATTGTCACATAATTTTAATATTTAGCACTGGTTGACCATTTCAAAATTTTCAGCAAAAAATTGGTGAAAAATATCCATTATTTTTCACACTTTTTTTCACTGAAACCATAAGTGAAAAACTTAGAATGTTTTCACTACTTTTTCATTTTTAAGCTAAAAATTTTGAAACAAGTCAAAAAGTGCTGAAAAAGTTTTAAATTTTTCACCTACTTTTTCAGTGAAAAGCTTCTGTAAAATCCTGGATATTTGTCACCAATTTTTTCACCAAAAAACTTGAATTGCTCAACCAGTGTAGGGAATGCTCGTCGTCACCACGAATAATGATGAGGGCAACTTATACTTCAGACGCAAGCCGGCAGGCTTGTGAAGCTCGACTGATAGACCAGGCCTCAGAGTGTCCACCTGTATTGGAAATAATGAATAGATTGTCCATCACGCAAAGATTCAACACACCCGACTTTTGAATCACTGAAGTGTTGCAGTACCTTAAGTAAGGAAAAAATAATTGGTCCTGAGATATGATACTAAAATGTTTCTTCCTCCTCCTTGTTGCATTTCACTACATTTTATGATCAAATTCTTTGACCTGGTACATACTCCCAATATTCGGCACAAATGAATAAGGAAAAGCTGACTGTTATAAAGAAAATAAAACTGGTTGCTGTTCTGTAGTAACCAACTGTCGAGATAATGCATTCACAGTTCATCTATCTTAACAGAGGTGAATCAAAGTAGCAACCAACTGCCAAAACCCTTCAAAGGTGGATCAAATCACAGTCAAGACACAGTTCATCTATTGTTACAGAGGTGAAACAAAGTAGTAACCAACTGCAAAAACAGTTCTTCTATCATTACAGAGGTGAATCAGAGTAGTGACCAACTGCCAAAACCTTTCAAAGATGGATCAAAGCACGGTCAAAACATAGTTCATCTATCGTCACAGAGATGCATCAAAGTAATACCCAACTGCCAAAACCCCTCAAAGATGAATCAAAGTACGGTCAAAACACAGTTCATGTATCTTTATAGAGGTGAATCAAAAGATATATCATTTGGATCTGAATGAAAGATACATTAAAGTCGAGGCTGTGCATGAGGTATATATCTAGCACTGACTGCAAGCAAAGTCCTACGACTCTCTCCCAACATGGAAGAGTGCGCTACTGTTTCTACGAGCGAGTTTTGGAGCTGGAAGTAAAAGGAGGCCGAAGTTGATTGAGGTCAGGAAATTTCGGGTAACAAAGCCCCTTTCTAAAAACAGCATCATGAGCACTGTAGCGCTATAGTATGGGCAGGGCAAAAGTGACATTTCGACATTTCAAGTGCCGCAGACTGCCGCTGCAAAAATTGAAATTGCCGCTGCATGCGGCAATACTGCCGCAACATGTCACACTGCCGCTGTGTCACGCCTGAACTGCCGCACGCATCGCCGGACGTAGCGGCAGTCCCTCGGGCACCAGTGCTGTGCTTGCCACAGCAACGTCGCTATGAATACTTACTGGTTGGCAGATCCTCCTGTGCTCGCCTCCAACCCCAGCCGCCCGTTCAGTCCCTCTAGCACTACATGACTACAACACCGCTGCAGCAGCGTGAAGTAATACTATGTGTTCAATTCTCCCAGATGTCCACCCCAGCCCGCCATAATACAATTCCGAATCCTGTCGTGGAAATTATAGCTATGTAAGGCCCTGAAGCGCGATCCTATCCTTTGTCTACATTGTTAAGTGATACTTTGAATCTGCCATCGTATCGCGTCAGCCTGCGAGCCAAATCAACTATTAATAACTATTCTCTAGCGGCCCTTCAGCTCTGAATTACATGTCGCTCAGCATGTCTATATATTTCCCTGACTTTCTCGGCGTTATTCAATGATGCATAACATCCGCACAGCCGATTCATTATCAAGCTACTCCGAGCGGCCGAGCCAAACCAAAAGTTAACTGGTAAATACAACTGCTACGCTACACCTTCTTCCCGGAACGCAGAAGTCTACGTCCTACCATACCTGATATTTTCTGGGCTCGCTTTAGACGGCGGCTCATCCCCACTTTCCTCCCCGCGCCTCCGTTTGCTCCCTGACGGAATAGTTGCTGTGGTCGCAGTCTGAGATGGCTCGTCGCGCCGAAATGTAGGTGGTCGGTAGTCCGGGCCATAGATGGTGTGGGCATTATTGAATTTCAGCATACGCTTCGCCAGCGCGTGGGTTTTCAACATTTGATTAGGCAGGGGGATTACTGAAAACATGGCAACAAGGCCTTCGTTGCCGTCATTAGGGCATTGCACCATGCGGCCATCGAGAAGATCACCCAGAAAGTCACCGTTTAAATTCACTGGCTCCCGAAGCTGTTGCTGGATTGCGAGGGATTGAAGGAGCGCCAAGCGAACCCCCAGGACGTGTTGGCTTCTTCCGGCTGGTGGAGTTTGGTGAGGCCAGCGTGCACCAGCGCAGGGTTGCAGAACTGCCTCGAGCTCGGGAGTTGGAACTAAGCCGAATGTGCGGATCCATTCGCTCGCTCCTCGGCTTTCCCTCGAAGTGTGTGTTGAAGTGAGCAATCAGCGGGTGGCTTTCGTTGAATTTGGCCAGGATTTCCACAACGCGAGGTAGGGCTTCATCAAATAGTGCGGCAAGTGCCGGACTTTCGTGGTCTTGGAAATGAAACGATCCATTGCAGGCGGCACCAAGGTTAAACACAGGAAAAAAGAATATATATGCGGTCAATGTTGAATGTAGCATGTGTTAGATGCACCAAAAGAATGGGTGGCATTTATGTCAACTCTGCCAGTGTTATCGTTGAGTTCTCTGCATGAGACTTGTTTCAATTGGTGGCCTAACTCTTCTCGTGTAGAACAGCGTCTCCTGATATGAGTAATGTGACTGGTATTGGCAAGGACTGTTTCTGCAATGAAGGTTAATTTCCTGAATAAATGAGTTGAAAGACAAGAGGGGAGGTTTTCTCCGTTATCAGGATGTATCACTGCGCTCGGAGTCGAAATAGATATGGGTTGGAATGGCGCCCGCGTGCAATCATCGCCTAAAGCTTGGGAAAAACTCTACGCCGGTGCTCGTCAGTGGACTCAAAGTGCGGGGTGGGCACGGCGAGTGCGATCCGGTGCCACCGGCGGGAGAACAGAGCAATACAGACAGAAGGGGAGTCGACGCACCCAGGCAGGATTGCGCCCGCGTAGTCTCGACAGAATTCTACAACGATGAGCGCCAGCACATTATCGCTGATTTCAGCCATCGGGACGAGAGGACGGCGGAAAATTTGTTGGAACATGAAAACGAGGGCAGGGGAAAGTTGAAGTCGTAAGCGGGGCGCCGGCGCTCGCGGGAAGGATGAATTCCAGAGCATCTCGGGCGTGGCCGTATAGAATTCGTCGGTAACCGCTGTATAACCTTGGTCTATATTTGGACGGCGGGGCCAACGACAAAGCAAAGAACAAGGAAGCATTCATGAGCATAAGAGGGATCGCGGCGGCCAGTGAGAACGGGCTGCTGTGAATTACAAGGTCTGGTCAAGTGAAAATGCTCCGAGCTCAAAGCGCCACAGGGGCGTGGGTGTTTGGAAGACCAACATCCTAAGTCTTTGTTCACTTTAAATCACTTTAAAATTGACAAAGCAAGAGCCCCAAGTCGTGCCAGTGATCTAAGCAGAACGAAGAGCCGGCCCTGTATTTTTCGGGATTTCTTGTGTACGTACCTCATGAGACTGGGCCGAGGATCCCGAGAGAAATATTGAGCTTGTTTCAAGCTACATTGGGGCGCAAGGAGTAAAACTTGGCTCTCTTGCGTTTCTCCGGATGGGCGATGCTATTCGAATGTGTCGGGTGTACCAGCAGACAGACCAACCGGTTTGATGACATTGTATCCGGGGTCGGAATCATAACCAGATTTATATGGGCGAGGGGTACATACCTGGCCGAGATTCTTGGGTGTTCTTTCATCCAGTGCTTCACCCGCCGTCCTGCCTCTTTGAATTTTGCCAGCGCGTGCCGTTATTGTATTTATACGGTCGCCTACCTGAGTGCGATGGTACGAATAAGTTATAGGCCATAGACCGTAGAAAGTGTGAAAGGAAGTCACCCCGGCGACAGCGTATTGCAGCTCGATTTAGGGAGCACTTAGTTTGAAATTTAGACTCTTGTGCAAGGATTTCAAGGAACTGCCTCGAGTCCAGTTGGCGCTGGGAACAACTTTGGAGACTGCAGTTACAGAGAAAGTCTGACCATTTATAGTCCATGCGGCTGCGGTGCAGCTGGAGGTAGCGAGCTGAGGCACGCTGCGCGAGCAAGAGACTACGGAAGAGTCGGAGAAGTCTCAAACTGAGGGCTGAGGGCTAAGGAGAGAAAAGGGAACGCCCCACGTGATCGACTGTGCATGTTTGGCCGTGCCTCTCTCGATAACCTCCATCGTATTTACCACTCTTACCTCGTCTAGATAGTCTAGAGTACTGCTGCGTAGCCCTTATGGCCAGATACAGCAACAAGTAGAACTTCAGTTCAGTTCAGTTCAGAACCCGGATCATATCGGAAATGATCGGAACCATGTCCTCCGCATGAGCCGCGCCTTCTTCCTTCTTCCTCACTCCTCGTCTACTTCCACTGCAACGCGCTCCTCACGTGAAACTCTACAAGCTAACTCTCTCCTTGCTCCCGTATGGTGCTGCCTTTGGACTCCTTATCAGCGCTCTGGATCGGTCTGGACTTCTGAGCTACGTTGCTGGCGACATCTTGACTCGTGGCCGCCATCCTGTCACCGACCGCACAAACATCACCCCTCTACCTGTACTGTACCGCCCCACAAAGCAACAGCCCGATTCAGTCTTTGCAGCGCCCTTCCACGAGACTAAGGACCACGACATACCTTGTTCCCAAAGAGGAAATCTTGCCTCAATTGGGAAATCACCTTCTCCACAGTCCAAATCTTCTCCGCTGGGGCCCCACGCAACCTCCGCCGCACAAACGAGCGTCCAAAAACGGACAATCGTTTGTTCTTGAGTCGGCTCGTATTAAAGCCCCCTCGATCGTGATCCATGGTACTCTCTATTGTCTTCACCGAAAGCAGATACCTCCCTATCCATCCTTGTCTTGAGCCCATTGTCCTATTCGAGATGCAGTGCAGAACCCTCATCGCCTTCGTCGTGTCTTGCCGTACGCAGATCTATCAGATGGCTCGAGGGATTAGGCTGACGAGATTTCGATTTGAAGTGACCCTCTCGGTCTCCGCCGCACCCGTACCCGACTCGAGCAAGGGACTTCACATCCTTGACCGTGACTCGAACAAGGGGCTGCACATCCTCGACCGCACACCCGTACGTACTCTTCCCTTCGGTCTAATCAATACCGTAGTACTGACCCACCGTCTAGGAACTAGCAGACCTCGAAGTCGCCCGCGCACCGGAGCCCGAGCCCGGTTGCAAGATGTACACATGCATCTAGCTGTGCAGAAAAAAACACCCAAAACGCGAGCACGCCCCGAGCTACTTCCTCCGCGCATACCTCCCCCGCCTCGCCGCACTCGAGCCCTTTCCTCGTGCGACCATATCCCCACAGCCAGGCCCCCGCATTCATCCGCGTCCGCATTTCGCCACCTACCCGCCGCTTTCCCCGATCCCAGACCTCGCATCCTGTCGCCGCACTCGAGGACTTTACTCGTGCAGCCATATCCCGCGCCGACACCCGCACCTCCACATTCACATACCCATCTCGCCTCCCACTCGATGGCCCCGACGAAGTGGAGGGCTTTTATTCGCTTTGTCCCGACGCACTCGAGCCCTTTCCTCGTGCAGTCATGTATCCCTACTTCGCTATCGCTTCTTCTCGCTGTTGTATTCCCTGACGTGTCTGTAGACCTGTATTTTTATCGTGTACTTATACCGAGCCTCGAACCAACGAGTGTTGATCTGAAGGCACATTGCACAGAGCCGTGTGTCCTACCATTCATGATGAGAGCGTATTGTGGGCCATACAGGAGCCTCCGCAACTCTTTCTTGCTGACGGTCCAAAGCCACAGCGGCATCATACAGTATGCCTTTCATCAGTAACTCTGAGGACCTGCGCACGAATAAGACCTGTGGTTTATTGTTGGTTTGTGGTATGTACTCTTTGCTTTCAATATTCTGCCGCAATCGGTAGCCATGATAGTCGTCATTTCTCCGCGAAAACTCGCTTGGTACTTCGAGCTCGGGCACTGCTCGGGCCCGGGCTCAAATTCGGGCTCGGGCATGCGTCACCCGTTATCTTGCTAAGACGTGTACGTATCTTCGTGTCAAAGAAGGAACGAACCCGTCGGTATCGGTATAAAACTAGACTCGGACTTCTTGTAACTATCTGTTTTGTACCATCCTTGAGAACCACTGCCTGCATTTGAACATGGCAAAAACCACCAGCTCCCACACGCTCCAAGTCGTCACCTTCACCACACCCCTCCCTATCTCAACCGTCCTCGCGCGCCTCGACACGGAGATCGCGAAGACTGCCTCCGGCTACCCGGGCCTAACGGCTGCGGCGGAATCGCAGGAGGAGCTCGAAGCGCGCGTGCACAGCGTCGTCGGGCCCAGCGGCTTCGTGTTCGTCCTTTTTTGTTTCTCCCTTTCTCCCCCCCGTGAATGACCCACTGACTCGGGGAATTTCCGGACAGTTACTTCAGCGAGATCAACTTCGGAGCGTCGCTCCAGCTCTACACCAAGGCGCGCACGCCGCGGGCGGTGGTGTACGTCATCGGCAACCCACTGATCGCGCAGAGCGTCCTCCAGCACAGCCTGCGCGTGGCGCACAACGCGCCCTTGCGCGTGCTCTTCACTGAGACAGCCGACGGCGCGGGGACGGAGGTCGTATACAACTTGCCGTCGTCGGTGATGGCGCTGGATGACAACAAGGCGCTCAGGGTCGCCACTGAGGGGCTCGACAGGAAGTTGGAGGGCCTGGTGGAGAGGATCACGGCAGTTTGATAAGTACCTAGGGATCAGTAAATTGAGAACATTCAAAATTCGTGAATAACCCCGTCCTGCGTCCGGCCAAAGCGCACTCTCTCAACTGGAAATCGTATCAAATCACATCGGAGGACAAACCAACCACGCAACCAATCAACAGAAAAACCGAAGGCGTAGGGTGCAGCGTAGAGTAGGGTGTATAGTCTATGTGGGGCGGACTGACGGCGCTGGCATGGAATATTTACAGCTGTGTGCCATTAACATTGCGTATCCGCCCTCCAAGATTGAAATCCAAACGCCATGGCCGCACAAGCGCAGCATCATCTGCAACGGGGCAGATTGAGACTAAATTGCTTGAACGGATGGACGGATGGTGAATAAATGATTAAGTATGCGTGGCGAAGGACAGGATTGATTAATGTAGTAGAGAAAGCGCACCAACTGCGCCGCCATGAGACCTGTCTGTGGTTAACGTCACACGTTGAAATTTTTCGTCGCTAAACCCAAGTAGAAATACAAGTGCCATGAGAGCAGGCCCACAAGATGCACAGATGCAGAGCTACCGCTGATTGAGAGCGGCGTAAGCGGGGACAGCGGAATAATATCAATGGCGCCACGGTACCTTTACTCGTTGGTCGGATGCCTCCACTGCGTCTGGCCGAGGTTTCGGCTCCACCTTCTCGTACGACCACTTCTCGCCCGCGCCCCTCTCCGCATCCTCCACCCCCATCTCAGCATCGTCCGTCCTCGTGGATGGCGCCCACCCCAAGCGCCGCGTGGCGCGCACGAGGGCCTCCATAGCGACGAAGACCAGTAGCGTGAAGAGGGCCGTGGTCTTCAGTACGGCGAGCGGGGACAGCGCAGCGAGCGCGGCGCACGGCGGGCATGGGGTGTCTGCGCCGAAGAAAATGAGCACGTGGCACTGCACGGTGTGCAGGAGCGCGAGGAGGCAGCAGAAGGAGAGTGCGACGGTGATGAGAAACTCACGCGCGAGATGTGCGTATGCGGCGCGGCTAGCGCTGGCAGTGGGGGGCGCGGCGTCCGGCATGGATACCCCGCCGCTGAGCCCGCGCGCACGGCGGATGGGGCGCTGGGACCGAGTTGGGAGGCCGCTTTATAACGACAGCCACGGGGGGGAAGCCGGTTGGGCTTGGCGCGCGATCTCGGCCTAGATCGTACATTGGTCTAACTCGGCTGGAAGGAGAAGCAGTCGGACAGGGAAGCGGCCGGTGGATCACATCCACGGCTTGTTCGGCTCGCAGTCAGGAGCGGCGCTAAAGGACCTCGGATACCCGCTCAATTATAATTCGCAGGTACAGTCCAATGCGCGGGCATGATGTCGCAACATTGAGCTTAGGGTCACTGAGTGAGCCTGGCACGGGAGAATTCCTCATTCTACGTGCTATGCTATTGATATTAATATACACAACACCGACTCTTTGAGCCCCAATATTGAATACTGTACTTACCCGGATGTGCATTTCATGCAGATGTTGAAGAGCCCAAAATACCGGTGTCCTTGAACCCACCGGGCGGCGGAGCAGTGACAGTTCTTGGTAATAGAGCGAGACTCGTGACACGAGCGGTTAGATATCACGGAAAAATTGAAAATGAAAAATCACATTGTGATTGATTGACTGGATATTTATCGACGATTGAGAGCCGATTGCCAGAGTGCCAGAATGAGAACCCTAGATGAGACTAATTTATAATTACACTCAAGACTGGAATACTGACCTCAGAGACGCCACAGAACCGGTGAACCAGGGTTTAAGTCGAGGCTCCCTACAACCCGACACAGCGACACGGCGGCAGAGTTTCAGTAAATCCGACACCGCTCAAGAAAGACGACAAATTTAATTCAGTCTAATCAGTTCCGACACATGCCAAGCTTTCCACCTCGGAGTCGTTCCCTTGTACGCTCCTGAAGTTGAACTGGGGGGTACTTGATCGCCGATGCCATCATCTCCGAGTTGGCCGAGCGTACTTCTTCGAGCCGTAATTGGAGGCCATAGGTCCGCTGGCGAAAGCGGGAGGCGTGTCTTGCGTCGCTGCCATCTGTTGAAAGCTGTAGGTTAGCAGCAATCGGGCGAGCTGTGCAACAGCAGCAATCAGACCTTGGTTGAGTCCGCATTGTTACAGCCTTTTGAACTTACTTCCTCAATTCTTATCTTTCATTGTTCGACTCATTAGGAATGCGTAGCTGTAGATATCCGGGCAGTTATTATTCACCGGACCCCGTATTTATACTGGCTTGAATCATGTATTCACCTCAGACGTTGTCTCTCAACGCTGAGGTGAGCTTTCCGTTGTATTTCTGTTTCTGTTCTCATACTCATGTACTTTCAGTCTTACTTCGTTTAGGTATGAATATATATAGACGTTGTCCCTCAACGCTGAGTCTCACTTCGTTTAGCCTCAACTTACAACACCATCAAAGTTGGGGCAACGGCCCTCCCCGACACTTTCCATCACCCCCATCAAGGTCCCGCCGCCTGCATGCAAGTCCCGTTCCGGCCGCAGAAATACTCGTAAAATCGGAAATACATTGGGAATATCCTACATCGAAGCCCTATACCTTGCGACTCGATTTCAGCCCCCTAGCATCACTTTACCTTTCCATACTCAACATAACACGGAAATATTGACAAGAATAAAATACCGACGTCGAGGAGAAAATGGCGAGACGTCGTAGCGAGGTCTGCGAGGAATCCATCAGTTGCAATAGAGGAGATCGTTGCCTCGGCGTGCTTCAGCGCTGCGCCGCCGGCACCATTGGCGGCCTTCACTCTACCTCTTGGCGGCAGGATTAGTGCCCTCGGAACCATCCATCGGGTCCATCGGCCTGCTCTTCGCGACGTCGCCGAGGTTTGTGGCTTCCACACAGACGGCGTGGCGTGCCCGGGCCGCAGTCGCCTAGTATTGGTTCCGTCAAGGTTCCGTGCCGCTACTGTTGGCTGGGAGGGAGTTGGGAAGCAACAGCATTCCGTACGAGCTGGGGAAACCGCCGGTATCGTTGTGGATAGGCTGGCAGTGGGGATATTGAGTGAGGCTGGCATCCGTGCCCAGGGAGACGTCCAAAGGGTTCGACTTACGTGGGTCAGGGAACAGTGCATCGAAACCATTCTGCCAAAGCTGTAGGCAGATGTGTTGTAGGGAGGCTGCATTGCGGTCAACCATCTCGTGCTTGTATGCAATGCCAACGGTGGGGGCGTGGTATTCAGTGCGCGGGGATTGTGAGCGTGCGCACAGCGGCGGCGGTAGCGTGCGGGGCGCAGTGGCGTCGAGTAACATGGGGGGGAGAAGAAAGCTGGATAGCGGATCAATATTAGTGACGGAATAACCACCAAGCCACGATAGCCGAGCGGTGTGTCGGATTTCCTTGAATCGTGTCAGAATTCCTGAAGATCATGTCACTTGCGTCGAAATGTGTCGGACTTCCTGATTTGTGTGCGGGTTTTGCAGGATGTGTCGGATTTACTGATTTTTGACAGTTGTGTCGCTGTGTCGGGTTTTGTATATCCTCGTTTAAGTCTCCTGAGGTGATACGAGAGTACCAGCGCATGGAATATTACCAAGTCATTTTGGCACATTGGGAGATTTTCTTGGATGTTCAATTTTTGGACCTCGGATGAATGGTTTGCTGCCTCGGGGACACAGTATTAATTCCTTGTATGAAATAAAAACAGACTCAAGGGACACTACGACGATCTGAGGTCGGAATAAGCTGATACATCTTCGTTTGAGGATAGGGACACCTGTGAAAATCACATTTCACTCCACTTTACGGTGAAATCGAATGTCACCCTAACATCGTCATATTTTGTGTTCACCCATTCTTGGCGTGAAAGTAAGTTTCACGCGTCCGAGCATCGTGAGCAGAGTACTGCTCCACGGCGCTACTCGGATGTGCCCACGCAGCACAAGCCTCGCTGATTGTACCAGTGTATAAAATCTAATTCATTTCTGTCGACGTACACTGAGCGATTGAACGAACCCGCACCCTGCGTTGATGAGGACTGTCCTTTGGGAGTTCCTCAATGAATGGCATTGCGATAACGAGTGTTACATACATAATTACACAGCGCAGATGCGCAGGTTCAGAATATGCAGTGAAATACATTAACAGCATAAAACCTACACGAACGATGAACGGTTTATCCGGGCGCGGTGGAATCCAGAGCGGAAACCTGAAGTTGCCGTGCAGGGGTAAACGGTTCGTCGAGCTGCCAAGCTCTTGCAGTAGGTAATTGGTTCACTCACCATACCTCTCAGGCAAGTTCAAAGAAGTTGTGGTAGAGTGCCTCATCTCGTATGAGTCGCGAGAAACAGACGTTGACGGGAACGAACTCGGCGGGGGGATCTTTTGACAAAATACCGCAGTGTGACGGCTCGGGGTATCGCGCGAGAACGATGCGCGCGACGGGTCCAAAATGAAGTGAAACCGCGAGGTAGAAGTGTTAGTAGCACACGTGCACCGTGAGACACGCACCCGGGCAGAATTACGCGCCCTAGAGAAATGGGAGCGTAAATGCGATGAAAAAGCGTAGGGAAGCACGGACGGCGGACCTGGAACGACACGGGGTGGCGGGCGGCGCGGGACGACCGTTTTCAAGGTCGGGGATTCCGATTATGAGGTGGTTTTAGCAATCGGGGGTCGTCAACGGATAGTACGCGCCAAGACGGCGTGCAGCCAGCGACGTTACGGAAAAAAGGCTTGGCCGAGTCACATGAAGCCTTGAGGGTGGTCGCGGGCAATGCGCGCGGAGTCGGAGAAGGCATAGAGGGAAGGGATGTGGGGGAGGAAAGACGAAATTAGCTAAGAAAAGACGAAAGAAAGGCGGATGTAACGCACTTGAGACGTCCCGCTGCCCCACAAACCACATGATAAATTGTGAATACGACGTCCAGCTCCGTTACATCCACTCATCCTGCGATGTGGGCCATCCGTGTCGCGGGGGAGCGAGCACGTCGGAGGTCGGCATTGCGTCGCGTCTGGTGCCATACGTTGATGGCCGTACGCCGAGGTTTAGGCTGCGATGGGTCGAGGGGGTCCGTCCCATAGCGTTGGTGCGCGGGTTTGGCCGAGGTATCAAGCTGGAGCTCAGAAAAGTCCGGGAGTCGTCGCACAGACACCAGTTGCCGTGGGCGTATCGAAGCGCCGTAGTGCGGGGTTTCGCGCATCAGTAGAGCGATAAGAAGGTGCAGAAACCATCGACGGACATGAGACGTCGATACCGGCAAAGATGAGAGCGCCGGAGAGGTGATACGCCGAGATTGCTGGACAAAAACGTGACAAGCAGCGCTGAAACCGAGAGGAGCCGTGTGAGAGAGGAATGGGATACTATAGAGTAACAGGATGATAGTCGTCGCGGATTGGCAGAGCGTGGGTACAGGCAGGAGCAGTAGGTGCGGTGGGGATGGTGACGGCGGAGGAGAGAAGATCGAGGAAGGTGATGGCAAATATCCACAATCACCGGGCCGTGGCGCCGCGTCGTTGAGTCTTAGGTTTGCTCGCGAGTATGTAATGTAATAGCAGCGGTGGGGATTCGAGCAGCATGAAATAGAAGCGGCGAGGATTACATGCAGAGAGCGCGGGGGTGTGGCGCCCGAAAGGCTGGGGCCGTGAGAACATGCGCAGCGGGGCGGCGCAGTTTGCAATACAAAGGCGCAGGAAGGGCCGGGTGTAAGGGCGGGGAGGGCCGGGCCTTCGGCGGGAGGGGCCGCTTTTTGGCGCGTTCTGATGGCAGGGCGCTTTGTACTACGCGCCTTGCATTGAGTGGGCGCTGGTTTCCGCGCGCCTTTGGAAGGCAGGCGGGGGCGCGGGAGCCTCAGGCGCAGCTGGCGGGGTGTAATTTTCTGAAGGGACGTTCGGCGATCGCGGACGCGCCTTAATTTGACGATGGGCATCTATCGTAGTATCAAGCGGCCATCAGCGATTGAGCCCCGCCTCCCCGAGCCCTCTCCCGTTCGTACCTGCACATGAACTGGTCAATACCTCACCCAAAAATGACATTCATACGCAATCACGATAAGGCGCCCCAAAATCCGGGACTTTGCATTACTCAGGTGAAGCAAAAACGGAGGGACAAGGCCTTTTTTGGGCTGTAGTCGGTGAAAATCGCAAATTTGGTGCACCCCGGCCTGCGGAGATTTAGAGCACTAAGGCGGAGCCCCGGGGGAGGGGAGAGGGCTACTTATTGACCGGGGTCCCATATTCAGGAGGGAAAGGGGTAGAGTTACCTGTTCGCATAGGTTGTGGATTTTGGGTACAATTTTGAGATAAGGAAACAATTGTCTCCTCCGGCTCCGAGTTAGATTTTTCTGTACTTAGAGGCCTAGTCTCTCACAGAGATGCTACAACACTTTATGTGCTAGTACCTCGCATAACAGACACCGATAGACCTACAGGCCGATCTTCCCCGATTTCCGTACTGTTACACTGGGCTTGACCCGATACGCGAGGCCCGCCCGACCTGAGAAGGTTGGAAACACGTCATGTGTGTTTATGCATTCTTGCTTCATGCAATTGAAGAGCTACAATTAGGACGCTTCTCGTCGAGTTTTGGATCGTCCCAGTCTGCAACGAGCACACTGGCTCGGCCGACTTCTTCTACCAATCCCAGAACGGACTCA
The DNA here is from genome assembly GCA_029204335.1 of Mycena vulgaris. Taxonomy (NCBI): domain Eukaryota; kingdom Fungi; phylum Basidiomycota; class Agaricomycetes; order Agaricales; family Mycenaceae; genus Mycena; species Mycena vulgaris. Next base: position 104,317 of record JARGYA010000370.1, on the reverse strand, counting down.
TTGCGGGCTATGAACTGTTCAAATTTCTACAACTCGGGTCAATTTCCTAACGCGAATGACTTGGTCGGCGCTTACCGAGCTTGCGATTCCTACGAGTCCCATGACAGCCTTGGCGATGGGGTTCAGCTGCGATCACATGAGTGGTGGGTGGCGGTCTAAAATGGACCCTCACCTCCGATATCGCGGTGCCAACCTCGATCAGAAGGCCGATGTAACCAAAGGCCTTGAGAAATCGAGGAGTCTGCAAGTGCTCATTTGGTATCGGCACAAAGTCGCGTCTGCGCAAGAAGTCAGGGCGAGCCAAAAAATTGGATCCAAGTGGTCTAGAGTTATCATTCGGTCGTCTAGAGTCGTCGTAAATGCTGCTGTAGATTATTCCGTGGTCATCAGGCCTCAATGCATGTCCCTAGACGCGCTTGTTGAACTTCGCAAGTCATTCATGGAACAATTATTCTCGATATCTCCAAACCTGCCACGCTTCATGACAGAAGACTCTGAGACAGAGTTTTTGAAAGACAGGATATATTCCAGATCAAGTATTGCACTTGTGACCAAATTTACCCATGATGTTCTCCAAATATTCTATACCATTTCTGCTTCTCCAGGGTTCCCTGGATCTACCGCGGCGAGACTGGAAGTCTGCGGCCGTGAGCCCGTCTTTGGTGCTTTAGAGAGGTCCACATTAATGTATTTTGGCGCCTATACAATAGATAATCCCTGGAAAACGGCGTTCCTCAGGGGACCGTGCCGTGTAATGCTACCTACCTACCTGCCTACCTACCTCCGCGCATCTTTTTCATCAAAACGTCTGCCTCGGATCACTGATGTCGGAACGCGGAGACCACACCCTAACTCTGGAGCCGAGATTAATGTTCTCGGCGAGCGGAAGTGAGCGGAAATCGTTTCCAATAGGGTCGTGCACAGTTCCCTTTTTTCTTCCCTTTTTTTCTCCTTTTTTTACTGGATCTCCAGTTTGGCTCGGATTTTGGTCGGGATTTTTTCCCTTTTCAATTAGTAGATGTACAAGAGCGCGTTGGGGCGCTTCGCGCCCCAGCACTTCGACTGAACAATAAATCTAAGCATGTAAGTACGTGGAATAAGCTGCAGATATTTCAACTTTCCTAAACACAGAATAAATAAGTCGGCGCTGACTTTAGGGCAGGTCTCGGTGTAATCTCGGGGCGGAGTTTAAGGGGCTTCGGACGGACGGGCACACGTAATTTTATAAAGAGGGTGAAAAAGGGTTAAAAAGGGAAAAAACCAAGTGCCCAGGTGCACCTGGGATGAAACGGCAGAAAGGAGGGAACGAAAAAGGGAAGGAAAAGGGCCGGAAAAAGTGAACTGTGAACACCCTGGTTTGCAACTCCCTTTTTCCGCCCCTTTTTGTGCTCCTTTTTCTTCTTGGTATGCAGATTGTACTTTACTAGCATAGCTTGTCATTAGCACGCTAAATCCACTTCGACTCTCGCCGCCGTCCTTGATTACATAAGATCCATATCTCTCGCATCCATGCCATCCATAGGTAGGCGCACGGAGCTTCTACAAGATCTCGAAAACTATCATCTTCAATTTGTACACCAACGCTTTCAGCGCCGTGCAGCAGATGCCATGTATGACTGAGTCACGACATCAATGCACACACGAGTCGACGTGAAGAGGTGTTCAAAGCCATCAGTCTAGTTATACAATTGCCTTGTGAAAGGAACCGGGAAGAGAAAAGGGGAATGAAAAAGGGAACGAAAAAGGGAACGAAAAAGGGGAAGAAAAAGGGAACCGTGAACGACCCTAATGTGTGCCGTGCCACGGCATTGATTAGTAATCAATTAATCCTGTCGGATCGCCGGCAGGGGTGCCACATCAGATGTGCCGCCTCTGAATGAATGTAACGTCCATACTACCGCCCTCCGGGCAAGCCTGGTTCCTCCTGCAGTCAATGGTTAGCAACCCTATAGATTCAAGCAGATACATGTTTAGGTAATCAGCTAATAATCAGTTACTGGACTCTTGGTCGTGAGAGCTCTGGGCTCGGGAGGTACTTATTACTATCGATCGCAGTCTTCTGCGACATCATTTTGATGGCACTTTGATGAACACCACACACATTCATTTCTCAACCGTTAAGCTTCGGGTTGTGCGAGAAGTACTTGTAGCATGTGAAGACAAGTAATCCCAAGTGCCTTAATTTTTGAAGCCCAATTGAGGCCGAGAGGAAGTCCCCGAGATAAGATGGGCTTATGCAAGATTTTTTACATCCGAATTTGGCGGGCGACCAATTTGCCTCAAAATCCGACTGTTGATTTTCCACAGAGCTCAAAATCCGCCCATTAATACTATAAAAATTAGAGTACCGATCTACATTTTCTAAGGTTCCTGAACCTTTTTCTTGGTGCCATTGGGCTCTAAATGAGATCGGAAAAGTGAAATCTTGCATAAGGCCATCCGATTGCATAAGACCGCGATCGATAGTATTCAGGCACAGCTAAGTGAGGGATAGACACTTTTGGAGAAGAGTTCTCGAATTTGAGTTCCACTGGGCCTTGGAAGTTGGGAGTTGTTTGGGAGCCGCGCTCCACCCGGGAGACGAGATTTGGTGCTTGCAATCACTCGGCCCAAACTCTAAGATATTGTTTCTCCCTTCTAATGCCATCCCTCATAAAAGCTTTAAATCAAATAAAAACTAGGTGTGACCCGAGATTTATGCAAGAATGGTTGTGATTCCATTGAGAAATTTGAGCAAATCAAAGAGGGTGCCCGGGCCCAAGCCCGGGTCTGCTCGGAAGTCAGGCCCGACTCTGAGCCTGACTTGACCCTCTGGTTGGGCCTGGGTTGGGGTGGGTGTGCTGCCTATAATCGATCGGGCGCGACGGTGCCTATGTGCACCACTCCGTTGGGTCGCACTGGGTCTTGTTCCTCCCAGACCCTCGGTGGCTTTGCGTACGGGTTCTGTGTTAATCTGAAATGAGATGTGAAAGATCTAGACCAAGCAGTGACATCCGACGTTCGAACACAGGTTACACTCAGGATTACAAAGCTGAAGATGACTAAGCGGACGAAGAGCGGGCCGCCGCTGTTTTGTAAGTTTGCATTGTCAGATCAGGGGATCAGATCGGGGTGGCCGAGCTGCCCGATTTTGTACCTCCAGTATCGAATGTCAGACCTGGTCCGGAAATCCGGAACCAGGAATATCTGGTCCATCTCGCTGTGCGTGCGATCCCGGAGCATCGCAGGCAGCGCTGGCCTAATATGTGTCCCTGCTCTCACTTGCATATACGCAACTCGGCGATGAAGCGCAATCTCTGTGCCACTCCTCTCGTATAGACTCAACGAGAGGATTGGCGAAGATTGGGGGAGATCGGAGTGATGAGGCGGGGAGGTGTGCGCGTGTTCGGCGGGCGTGGCTTCGGACTGAATCTTCGTCAGATGTCCAAATCAAGCTAACTCTTTCGCCCGAACTCCCCAGTCCGGTACAATCCTCGCGTCGTTTCCTCATCCTTGGCTATGACGCCCGTTTCCAGTGACATCCGCCCCGTCTGAGATTCACGATCGGAGAGCTCAGTATGTCATATGAGCGCCGCGTCCAGGCTGTGATGTAGCCACATGTTCTTCTAATCTAGTGTTGGTCATCTTCAGCATATAGCAGATGTAATGCATGCAATATGAGCGCTGTCTGTAATGTAGCCACATGTTCCTATCTCTGCTCTGATTCAGTGTTGGTTATTTTCAGCATATGACAGATGTAATGCATGCAATATGACATATTCTCAGGTGCCGAAGCCATGGGCACTGTCTGCTTCACCACATGTCCATTCTAATTTAGTATGGCAGATGCAATGCATGCAATAGGCCGGGTATAATGTGGCCATGTGTTCCACACAATGCACCTTATATTGTCCATGAAGTTCCACAACAACTGATCCCCCGTTATCCAGTGACTGCATCTCACTCGACTCTTGCAACACCCATCCTGCACTGTTAGTATGTATACCACCATCACCACTTTGAATGCTTCCAGTGTAAAAGCTGTAAGAACAATTTCATCATCAGCGAGATCCCGGATTAGCTAACAGAGTCCGTCATTCGGTAGGATATAATGCATTCGCAGACAGAGGCATTAAATATGGCACACAATTTGCTGATGCAGTTCAAAGCGGCCAGCACTATTTCTGGTCTCAACATGGCAATCAATCTTTTCTATTGTGCTGCCTATGGGTGGCGTCCTGTGCATCCAGAGTTGCCGGGGTGTCTCGACAATCTTGCCGCGGCATTGTTAACACGGTTTAGGTGCACTGGTGACTTAGAGGATGTTCAGTTGGCTAGCATATGTCGTGTTAAAGCTAGCAGTGGGGCCAATCATACGGCACCAAGTCTGTTTGCATTCTTCAGAAATGTCAGTCCAATTTTCCCAAAATTATTCATAACTTACACCCATGGAGGCCCTGGACTTTTCGCCAGCGGAAAATGACTCTCAGGCAACTCTGAGTCATGCTTCCAGCCTCATCACCGAATTTAATCAATCCATGGATTCTGCAACCCTTGACAAAATTATTTCCCTCTACCAGGATGCAACATCGTCCTTAGCTGCAGCTGATTCAAACAATTGGAAGCTATTATGGGAGCTTTCAGATGCCCTCCTGCTCCGATTTGGTATTGCTGGCCATAACACAGATCTCGATGAAGCAGTATCCCTGTTGCGAAAGCTTTGTCCACTCCAGCCAAATCGAGCAACACACCTTTGTGCTGCTCTATTGATGGGTACTAGATCCCAACACAGAGAAGCCAATACTTTGTGTCAAAGGGCAATTCAGTCCAACAAAAACGCAACACAGTTAGCGATCTCTGGGGTTGATTTTTATAAGGCCTTTGAGCACTCTCGAGATCACTCTGATCTCAATGCTGCTATCTCAAGCTTGAAAGACGCTGAGTCTAAATTGTCATGGGGACATTCCTTACGATGGGGAATAATCAATGATCTGGCCATGGCACTTTGGAGACGATTTAACCTTGGAGCCGATGTAAAAGACCTCGACAGTGCCTTTGAATTGCATGAAGAAGCCCTTTCACTCTGTCCTTTACTTCACCCAAATCGTGGCACCTCCCTCCACAATCTTGCCTGTGTCCTTGGGACTCGGTTTGAAAATCAGGGGAATGTACAGAACATTGATGATGCTGTTGAGCTGTTGCGAGCGGCCCTAGCACTGTATGCCGTACCGCATGCCAATCGTGGTTGCTGCCTCACCAACCTTGCTGATGCCATCAGAATTCGGTTCCAGCAGCAGGGAAATGTGCAGGACATTGATGAGGCTGTTGAACTAAACCGAGAAGCTCTTTCACTTTCTCCTTCACCACATCCTCTTCGTGGTACCTGCCTCAACAATCTTGCTCTTTCCCTCTGCATTCGCCTCACACAGTCTGCCAGAAATGGGCTAGATATTGATGAGGTCATTCAGCTGCATCAAGAGGCTTTAACACTCCGTCATCCACCCCATCCAGAACGTGGCAGCTCCCTCAACAACCTTGCTGATGCATTCAGGAACCGGTTTGTACAGCGAGGAAATGCAGAGGATATTAACAGGGCTGTCCAGCTGTATCGAGAAGCCCTCAAACTATTTCCATCACCACATCCCAGACATGGCTCCTCGCTTGGCAACCTTGTTTTTACAGTTCTGATGCGGTTCGAGCACCAGGGAGATGTAAAGGATATCGATGAGGCAGTTCAGCTGAATAGAACAGCTCTGGCACTGCACCAATTAATACATCCCGAGCATGGCAGCTCTCTCAATAATCTTGCTAATGCGATCATAGCTCAGTTCAATGAGCAAGGAAATATGGAGGATATTGATGAAGCTGTTGAACTGCTTAGAAGAGCCGTGATAGTTTTTGCTTTGCCACATCCCAGACACGGGAGTTCCCTGTACAATCTTGCAAATGCAGTCTCAACTCGGTTTGAACAAAGGGGGAACACACAGGACATTGATGAGGCTGTCCACTTGTTTCAAAAAGCTCTGCTGCTGCGTCCTTGGCCTCATTCAGAACGTGGCAGCTGCCTCAACAGCCTTGCCAATGCGAGTCTGGCTCGGTTCAACTTCCAGCAGCATGGGAATATCCAAGACATCAATGAGGTTATTCAGCTGCATCGAGAAGCTCTGGCCCTCCGACCCTCATCACATTCGGAGCGTGGCTACTCTCTCAGTGATCTTGCTAATGCACTCAGAATTCGATTTCAACAGTTAGAGAATAGACCTGATATTGAAGAGGCTGTTCAATTGCATCGAGAAGCCCTGGCCCTTCGTCCTTCACCGCATCAACAACGAAGCAGTTCTCTGAATAATCTTGCAAACGTACTGGCAGCCCGGTTTAAGCAGTTTGAAGATGTCCAGGACATTAAAGAGTCTCTTCAGCTCCACAGAGAAGCTCTCTTACTTCATCCTTCACCTCATCCACAGCGTGGCACGGATTTACGAAATCTTGGTCTCTCTCTGGTTGCTGCACACACACATATGAACAATCCTGATTGGCTTGATGAAGCCATCTCATTCTTGGATGAGGCATCCACATCTGAGTTCTTTTCCCCATTGTCTCGTTTCATAGCTGCCCACTCGTGGGCCAGAACTGCTGAAAAGTTTCACCATTCCTCAGCTTTGACTGCATACAACGAAACCATCAACCTTTTGCCACGATTGGCTGCACTCCACTTAGATGTTAGATCTCGCCAGCAGATTTTGACAACCACACATATTTCACATGACTTTGCTTCTGCTGCAGCCATCTGTGCTATTGGCCTGGACCATTATGGAGTTGCTGTTGAATTCCTTGAGGCTGGTCGTTCAGTCTTTTGGTCACAAGCACTCCATCTCCGAAATCCACTTCATAACCTAAAGACCGTCCCTCCACAACTTGCTAAGGAAATTTCTACATTATCCAGGGAACTGGAGCATGCCTCCTTTCGAGATACCAGTCGAAAAATAATCACTGACATGCAGGAAAGAATCATCTCAATTGAAGCTGAAGGAGTGCGGTATCATCACCTTACCAAAGACTGGGAGGCAGCAGTTAAATCCATAAACCAGGATTTTATGCGGCCCAAGGGAATCATGAAATTACAACAGGCTGCAATTCATGGCCCAGTTGTGATTCTCTGTGCAGGATCATCGTGTCATGCACTTATTGTAAACACATCTGATGTTCAGGGTGTGCTGCTGCCTCAGATTAATCTAACTGGGATAAAATTAGCAGTGGAGCTTCTGAAGGCTCTATTAGACTCGAAATTTGACCTCCAGAAATTTTTTATGAGCCATCCACGCAGTCGCTTGGAAAACTCAGAGGATCTGTCTTTGGAAGCTCGGCTCTTTGGTCGGCTGGAGGTCCTTGACAATACGAGCCCTAATACTGTCTTTGAATCCCTTTTGGCCGCTCTTTGGACAACGATAGTGAAGCCAGTTTTCAATGAGATAGATTTAAAGGTATGGACACAGTCAGGAGTTACTCCACTGAATAACAATATCCCCAATAGAAGTCAGTGAATCCACCCCGATTATGGTGGTGTCCAACCGGACCTTTCACTTTTCTCCCTGTCCATGCAGCAGGGATTTATGGGAAAGACAGCACCGATTGTGCATCTGATTATGTTGTCTCCTCATACACCCCCACTCTGACCGCTCTCCTCAATCCTCCATCCCGGGCTCCCACTACCTTCGAAGTGACAGCAGTAATACAGCCAGACTCCAAACATTCACCTTTGCCTGCGACAAGGGCTGAGTTGAAAAAAATCGAGGAGAAGGTTCCAAAACAATGGCTCAACATCCTCGGGGATACCACAGAAGCTACGATAAAAACTGTGCTGGCTCATCTTCAAAAGTCATCAATTGTCCACTTTGCAGGTCACGGAACACAGAATGGCCTTGATAGTGGCCTTGTCCTTTCTGATGGTCTTCTGAAGGTTTCTGATATAATCCGCAAGCCTGAAATTGAAATCTCAGAGGGAGTAGGGAGGAGCAAGTCACTGGCATTTCTGAGTGCATGTGAGACAGCAAAGGGTGATTTTAACATACCAGATGAGACCATTCATCTCGCTGCCAGTCTGCTCTTTGCAGGATTTTCCGGAGTAGTTGCAACAATGTGGTGAGCTCAGATTGGTTTCCACATGTACTAAATCCAGTAGCTGATCATGTTCAAAGGACAATGCGGGACTCTGACGGTCCCAAGATAACAAATACTTTTTATGAACATCTCTTCAGGAATTGTGATCCTACTGTAGACCCTCCCACTCTCCCAGACCTCACTGAAGCGGCCGAAGCTCTCCATCTTGCTGTTTCCACGCTGCGGAAGGACTCAACCATTGACTTTGAGCGATGGGTGCCTTTTGTACATTATGGCTTGTAAATGTTTTTTTGTATACTCCTGGATTCCTAATAATTCTATTTGCCAAGAATGTGGGTCGGTCACGAATTGTTACTATTCCAGAGCATAGCTAGTGCTGTGGCCTCCAGCCATATTGTATCGGACTGCTTAGTTGGCCACACTAGTTACTTGGCCACTTGTAGAATACAAGACCCCAGAAGAAAAATTTCCCCAAGTTGTGTGTGAGCAACCAATGGGACCTTTGACGATGGTTCATGCCAAAATTGGAGAAAAAGTGATCACTTGATCGCAAGTTACGGCAGCGCGGATCGCGGTCCGAGGTGTGTAACCATCATTTTCTAAGCATCAGCCGGCAGCCGAGGACCGCAAGGGCTCGTTCTCGACCAAATCCACCAATCCCGGGCGTCTTTCTGCTCCCCTGATGAAGGGCTTTGACCTACGATACCGCAAAGCAGGAATCCCTTCCGCTCATCCGCGCTAAGCACTGGCCAAGTTCTCGCTCCCACTTTGAGTGGCTTTGGATGTTCACCTCCGTATCGGAAGATCGCACTGCGCCACCGCTCTGGGACTTGGCAGAGGCGGTATTGTTGACGAAAGCTTCCCTCTAGCATGTGCTTCAATATTCTACTCGTCATCCTCTCTTCTTACCGCGATCCAATACCCCCAAACCACTTGATTTTGGCATCCCGGATCTTTGGATTTTTTCTGAGAGGTCTTGGTGTCTAGAGACCAAGTTGATCATATATGTACGTGCCGATACCTTACATTGGTCCACATACAAGTTGTTTTGGTCTTACCGACACTGTATCCCGCACGCGGCACACAAAAATTTGAAGATGCTGATTTCCACCCTCCCCATCCCAGCATTGTCAAAATCTTTTACTCGTCCCATGGCATGTATGCAGCCTCTGACTACATAAAATACTGAATGCATCCTATCTTTATCACTCTTGAGCAATACGGCCTGCAGATTACATGTCTGCAGGCTATTTAGCCGGGTGGCCAACTAGCCGTATTTACCTTTGTTGGGTAGCCACCGGGTAAATATTCAGTACACCCTGCATACCCAGTGTAAATTTACGGAAATTACCTGGATCTATTCTTTGGATGTCTGCCTCCATTCCAACACCACAAGGACTGAAACTGTTCTATGTTGTCCTCGGGCCTGTGCGCTAATGTCTTAGGTGGCCGACTAACCAGTCACTAACAGTACAAGTAATGCAACGAGCTAGTATACATACATACACACATACATACGTCTGCGGCGTTTATTGATACTTATATTTAGACAGGGCGAACCTGGAGCTCGAAATATGGGATATACATATGATGCACTGCATTGCTTGACTTGACTGGCAGATCGCGCGGTCCTCTGCGGGTTCCGGCTAACTGCCCAATGACGAAACGGTGCGTCGGGCATTCGGACTCCGGACTTTGCTTAGCTCACGGCATCTGGCTGGCTACATGCCTACCGGGCAGCGCTGGCCGTTCCCGGAATTGGGAATGATGTAGGGCCCTGTAAGTTGGGCCTGTTTGTAAACTGGTTTATAAACCGGCGTTTATAAACCGGTTTTTAAATGGTCTGGCCAAAATGCCCGGTTTTTTATCATTTCGGATAGGAGCCGCCCGGCAATCACGCAAATTTCGGTTAGAAATTTCCATCTTTGCCAGCGACACCGACGCCATTTTGTCTCGCTCTGGCAGGATGGTCTACTACGACGAGAAACTCAAGTATCTGCTGTGCTTGCTCAAGGGCTTACCTCAGGCCATTCCAATTGGAGAGTCGAGACCACCACAACTTTCTGGGTTACGTCCCCGACCCAGCGAACTTAGAAGGTCCTAGATACCGGCTGCCAGAAATCAAGCGTCAATCACTCACTGGAAATATCATTTGGTGTTCCCCTTCCCCTATCCAGCACAACCTCCTTTTCTGCAACCGCACTCAACACATGTCGTGATAGAGTCGATATCACATTACCTTTTTTCAGGGATTGAGGGTGCCGATGCCATCCGGAGCCTGGCGAATTGGTCCAAAGGTGGTGAAGTCGACGGGTAAGGAGTAAAAAATGCCGCGCGCCACGCGGTTTGTGATGGGGAAGCGGAGAGAGTCGGATTTTAGACGCCCTGTACTGCTGATTTATAAACCGGCTTATAAACACTCGGTTTTTTGATCGGTATTTAAAACACGTTTTTAAATCGCTGGGAATTACTGTGAAAGTATGGGTTATGGGATAACCGGGCCATCAACCGGGATCAAAATCGACGGCATGGGCGGCAGGTGGCGGACTTTGAATTCTCTAGTTACTATATTCGGTCGCCTGTACCTCCCCTCCTCTCCCGCTGTCGCGCTCCCCCCCACCTCTCCGACGACGCGGTGCCCCCGTCCCTCTGCCACGAGAACCCCTGCCCCAAATGCAATGCCTATCTCACAATATTTTCCTCCCGGTCCGAGTGGTTGTCCTCGGGGTCCATCAGCCAGATTTCCGCCTTGAACACAGCCCACAGATCCTTGACATCGCCAATAGAAAGTCCAACAGCACTGCTGAGGAACATTGAAACACTGGAAGGGAGCGCGTCGGGCGCTTGATTGAGCCTCCTGTCTCGCCGATTGAGTTAGCTTGATATCTCTCTTCAAGAGGGAGCCGTGACAAAGAAGGTCGAGAAAGTGAAAGGTTGTAATGTGTCACAGGCTGGGATGCTGGTTCAGTAGCTGTAGCGTGGCGAGAAGAGCCATCATAACTTTAAAGGCCTCACGTTTCCTAATCGGGAACGGACTTCAATTTGGCCGACATGTCGAACTCTCGTTACATAATCCCCGTCATTCCCCGTCAGGCACCCCGATTTTGATCCCCCGAGTGCATTCAGGTGCATTCGGGAAATGGAGAAACCGGCAGATCGAGCAACCGAGTTGTTGACATTCCGCCACAGAAGCACGACCCGGAAAGGGAATTTGATGGGGGCAGTGCAGCATCATTTCATATTCGGCACTTCGGCACAGCAGTCGCAACGCAGCGAGATCCTGTAGAGTAAGTACGTAGGTCGAGCAATCACGTCCTGGACACGATGCAGAGGGCAAAAATGGGGGGAAATAATTTATTGCTACATAATACATGTGAGACCCGAGTTTCTTCGACTGCCCTCCCCTCCCTCGCTGCGCTCGGGGGGTCCCCCGAACCGGGCCATCTCAGGTCGGCACTCTAAAGCCTCGTTAGCGCTTTCTATAGACACCTTTTCTAACTCTAACCAGTTGAAGCGGGATGACGCGGCTGATAGCCGGAGTGGAAGTGTCGCCAACAGCAAGCTTGATCCTAGGAGGTTTTGTGGGAAAAGGCCGGTTAACAAGAACAGATAGTAGGCGTGGCAAGCAGCGAGCATGGGGGGAGGAAAGGATGGGCGGTGGCTGACCGCGGCTGACAGGTGCATTGCTTGTTTGGCATCCGCCATCAAATTCCCTTATTGGGAGGTGCTTCTGTGGCGGAATGTTAACAGTGGAGCAACCGGCGGTTGCTTACATCATTGATCGGAACTTGACAAAAATAGGGGCTACCGTCTGCAACACGCCCAAAATTGCAGTCAGCAGAGTTTTATGAGGCATAGTTGACCCAGAAATACCCTCTCCAAACCACTTCAAAACTTCCGTGCTTCTGATCCCCTCATTACTATTATAGACCCACCCCCCTCTGACATTGCACCCTGATGTGGTAAAAAAGCTGATGCCGTCCGTACCTCTGAGTCAATTCCTTAGCTAAAAAGGGAGCAACTGCCCTACTATATCATGCATAGTGTCCCTGGCCTATACATTATTTGAGGCAAAACTGAGCCCGTTAGAAAATCGAAATACTCGAAATCTGTCGAATTTGATCAAATTTGATCAAATCACCTACCACTTCTGCTATATCTTTCTACCCAAGTGTCTGTTCCCCCAAAAAAAGTCCTCGAGGCATAATATATGTGTTTCAAATGTATCCCTCGGTTTAGATTTGCTATAAAATAAGAAATGGAAGCGGAAAAAATCGGTGACATTTTTGTCAGTACCGGGGTCAAACGTGACAGTGCCCGCCGGCGTCTCTCTGGCTCTCGCAAAAGTTCTCCACAAAATATGAAACTTTGACAGACTATCTAATACATGTCGGAGAGTGGTTTTGTGAAATAACTAAGCTAACGGTGGCGCGTAGCAGTAACCCGGCGCCATCAAAAAACGTTGTCAGAGGGGGGCCTATAATAGTATAGTTTTACTAATAAAGTTGGGGTCGCGGCATCATTCCTTCCTCCTCGGCACAAGCCGCGTTGCCACCCTTCAGCTTCATTCTCGCCTATTTCCCCCAAAAGACCAGTGGCATCTAATGCTGACTACTTGAAAAGAATGAATGAGGTGGACACGATCATGTACAATACTATCCTTAGCCCACATCTGTAAAACAGCCCACATCTGCAAAAAACTTTTCTAGCGATCTCAATCCTCTCTCAATCGCTTAGATAAAATAGGTTTAAACGTTTACATACTTCTCCGTCGCACCTCTAAATTATTCCTCTGGTGGGCCCACGGACGACCTCGGAATAAATTCTAACGCTGTCAAAATCAAGTCTGAAACACGTACAAACACTTCACTTTTTCCTACCTCCCGCTGTACTCCATGTCTAGACGCAGAAAAAATTGGAAGTTCGTCTTCGAGGTCGTCTCTGTACACTGTCATTTTTTGCTGAAATATATTGCCGCTCCAATTCTGTTTTCGACCATCTTTTCCAACGCGTGACAATCCAAGAGCGGAGTTCAAACTCCGCTCGGCATCATCTCCTCCCTGTACTTCACCACACGCTCAAGTCGCGCACGGTCGACCCTGACGCGTCCTTGCGTCCGTCGAGGCTGCGGCGTCGACCCCCACATACCCCCACCTTACGATACCCTCTAATATCTTCACTCTTTTCAATAATACGGTCGCGAAATGGCGCGGCAGGCAGCGAAGCGAGCAGGGCTCAAACTGAAGAAAAAGGAAAGCAAGGTCCAGGAGGCGGTCACTGGCATTGGATCCGGGCTGTACAAGAACGCGCGCGACGCCGCTGAAGCCCTCAAGATTCCTGAGCAGCAGGCGACGATCCATCGGCGGCTGAAGGGGACCGTCCAGACTCGCATTGACGCGCAAGCCAGGTTCCAGCGTCTGACGCCGGAGCAGGAAGTGGTTTTAGCTGCATGGACCAAGTTTTATGGGTTCGCTGGTATTCCGTTGTCCCGGAGGACCATTAGCGCCAAGGTGTATTCGTTGTGCGGAAAATCCCCCGGATCCCACTGGCTTGACCATTTCCTGCGACGCCACCCCGACTGCTGCATCGGTCGTCCGTCCGGTCTCGACCCGAAGCGCGCGAAGGCCTTCAATCCGACCAACGTCAAGGCCCATTTTGATCTACTGAAGACCGAGTTCGCCAACAACGGGCGGCCCATCCCGGCGTGCAACATCTACAACATGGACGAAGTTAGAATTCAGCGTGGTGGGGGCAGGAAAGGCTCACCTGAGCAGTTCTTGTTCTCGTCTGCGGACATGGCGCGGTACAAGCTGAAGAGCGACGAGCTCGAACTCACGACTATTTATGAGTGTGTTTGTCTTGACGGCTCCTCCACCGTCCCCCCAGGATTCGTTTTTGCGGGTTCCTTGATGTGTCCTGCATGGTTTGACGTCGGGGACGACATTGTGTGCGCGTTTACAATTTTAAACTGATTTAACTCTGACGCAATATTTTAGGATCTGTACAACGGATACTGGATGGACAACCGATGCCGCATTCCTACTCTGGTTCCAGAAGGGGTTTACGCCCGCTGCCCTCGCCCACAGCGACCCTGATTTTCCGATTTTCCTTCTGGACGACGGCCGCAAGTCGCACGATCAGATCGATGTCATCGACTTTGCCATCGAAAAGGATATCCGGATCGGAATGATGGGCTCACATCAGACGCACCGCTTACAACCCTGCGACGTTGGCGCATTCGGTCCGTCCAAGACACACTGGCGCGCGCGGTGCGATGAGGTTCTTCACACGACCGGTGAAACCATCCTTGTCGCCGATATCGTCAAGGAGTGGATGGGCGTCCGCGAAAAGTCCTTCAAGGTCGAAACCATCAAGCAAGCCTGGTTCAAGTCGGGAATCAATCTCGACGCAAGCGGCCTCTTCCCGCGTCTCATGCCAGGGATCTTCGCGGCTGCGGACTTCGCCCCCAGCATTTCCACATCCACCCAGCTGCATCTACCGCTAGGCTTCCCCGTAGCCCCGTCCGACTCCGCAAACTCTGGCGCCTCTTCCTCGGAGGAACCGTCGTCCCCAGACACCTCCGCTGCCTCTTCCTCTGTGACACCACCGTCCCCTCCCACGTCATCCTCCCCCGTCGACGTTATGGAACCCCCTCCTGAACTCTCCGGCCCAGCCCTTGTCGAGTATTTCAAGACGCTTGCACTGAAACTTGCCTCCGAGCGCGATGCAGCCAAATCGCAGGCCGTTGCTGCGGAAGCGCATGCTGTTCTTGCTGGGTCCCATATTCAGTCACTCCAGACGCGTCTCAATGCGAAATCGACCAAGCGCGGCGGCAACGATCGTACACTGTCCACCACGGCTCGCATGCTCACTTCGGCGGAGGGGAAAGCGCTCGCAGAGGAGAAGCGAACGACTCAGCTCGAAAAGAAAGCAAAGGACGACGAGAACCGCACGAATCGACTTCTGGCTGATACAGAGGTCATCCAGCGTCGCGTCGAGTTGGGCAGAGAGGGGATGGAGTTCGAGGGCAAGATCAAGACGCTGAAGGCTCCGCAGCTGAAAGATCTGGCATGGTCGCTCAACCTCGACGAGGTTGGCACGCGCGAAGTGCTCATCGCGCGCATCCGGGAGCATTTCGGCCAGAAAGAAGAACTCAAGCAGGACAAACGTTACGCGGGTTTGTGGCGTGCGGGGCGTCGTCGTCGCGCTGCAGTTCCGGCGGTGCCCATTGACGATTCGGACCAAGATGCGCCTATGGACGATGTCCTTACCACGATGCCAGAGAACGTTGCGAGCGGATCCGGGTCCTCCACCTACGTGCCTCCCCCACCTCTTCCTCGTGCTCTCTACACATTCAGTGATTCATGGACACCCCCGCAACCCGACTACTACTACCACTATCCCATTGACCATCCCCCGCCCTTCTCCCCCGAGTTTTATGCCCCTCAGCAATTCCAACCGTGGTACCCCGACACCCCACGATTACGATTCTGACTTACGTTCCTTATACGCTCCTTGACATGACCACCTCCGCGACACCTCCGCGATGCCCTCTTTAGTTTACGGCAGCACTGTAGATTTTAGTATAATGAATCCCTTAATGCCGGCCTCGAGTGCCTGTGGAAAGGTCAGGAGTCGGCCCATGGCGGAGCCCAACGGCTTGATCTGCCGAAGTGTGACCATCGTGACTTTTTTTTGCAGAGGTATGTCAAAAGTATCAAAAAATGGACGTCCGATCGGCATACCTATACCGCTATCTCGGGGTCGGGGTAAAATCTGTAAATATTCGGACACGTTATTTAGATCCTGAGTTCAAACTCTGCGTAAAATTTAAGAGAATCCGAGTCCAGACGGTATCGAGAGAGTCCCATCAAAATATTTTTGCAGATGTGGGCTAAGGATAGTATCCCTGTCCCACTCGAAGCACCGTTGACGCGTGCTGACGGCGGACGCATTGACGCATTGACGGGACGGAGAGCCTCCACGCGAATCGCGAAGGACGGGATTCGGGAGGGATGTTAGAGGGATATCGGTGGGGCTTGGCGCGGGAGGTTCGGCGCCGAGCGGTGAGTGCGCCGGGGCTAAATCGATCGACCTCCGACATCATTGCTGATCGGATCACATCGCTTCCACGCGGTGGCGGTGCTACTTCTGTTCTGCTCCTGCCACCTTGCCTTTTGTCCTTCGCATCTCAGCGAGTCTTCGGAAATCTAGGTCGGAGGTGAGTTCCGTGCGACTAAGTGCTGAGCTAAGTTTCCACTCTCAACTTGCAGCCCGACCCTGGTGGCGTAGCCTGTTTCCTGCGCTGCCGTTTTCCCACTGAGAGAATCACCAACTGGATTCTCTGTCTTCCTTCCTTCAGCACTGAAACACTCCAGTATTCTAGCTCTGCCTGCACCATACGATATGCCGTCTTTATGTCCTTGCTCTGAATCGCCTGTCGCCTCCCACCCACCCAAATTGTGTTCGCGGTTGACAGTGACCAACGAAATCCATTCCAGATTCTACGCCTTAACCCAACCTCGACACCATCCGCTACGGATCGACAGTTCCGACTGCTCATGCCGCATGCCTGATATGTACGTCAGTCCGAGGTAGGGCGACGACGGGCAGCACCAGGGCCGTGCCGACAACGAGCACGAAGGTCGAGGGAGAGGTGAAGCCACGGTGGAGGTAAAAAGAGGCGTTCGGAGCACCCGCCGCCACCACCTCCTCCTCCACACCCAAGCCTACGACGACGCCCAAGCTGTGGTGGCCTCTTCCTCCTCCATCAAGGCCTCCAAACTCTCATCCGCGTCCAAGGCGTCGAGCTCCGCCCCCAGCACCACCCCCTCCTAATCCCCACCCCCACCCCCGTCACCATTGCCACCGACCCATCGCCAACGTCGCGCACGCCGAGTCCAGTTCCACCGCGATTCCACCGTGGTGCCGGCGGCCGCCCCGCGATCGGCGGGGGGGAGCGCGCTCAAGGACGAGCCCGGGGTTAACGTGGCGGCGCTCGCTGTCACTCCGGTGCTGCGCTCGTGATCTGAGCGCGCGCTCCCCACTCGAATTCGCATCCTCGCGCACGCGCTCCCTGTTCTCGCTCTTTGAGCGCCCATTCATCCGCTTCTGACCGCCCCTAGGCCTCCCCCGCCGAACACGAACCAATCCACTATATACATTCCCATCACATCACTCTCTTTCCTCACTTGCTTTCGACTGGGCATCCTCGCCCGAATACGTTCATTATTTCACGATTACTCTCTTCGCCTCACTTTACTTCCCCATCCACCCCGATCTAGGCCCCGGGCTCCCGCGGATTCCTGGCTCCGTCCTCCTCAACCTCGCAACTCGCAATCCCTGCTACGAGCCAGCCGCCCGCGCACGCCCGCCGGGAGCTCCGTCGGCGCATTGTACATACATTTGACTGACACCGATGATGGATAGACTGAGCTAGGCTTGACGTGTGGAATATCATTATGGGCTAAGATGCACTGCGTGAGTCTGGTGCGCGTTCTACCACCGCGCGCGCGACGGTGCACGATGCGTGGATGTGAGCTGGCATTTCGGAGGGGCGCTATGGTCGTACAGGGTGAGCGCCGGACGGAGAGTGGCGCATGGGGAACGGCAGACAGCGACATCCTCTCTGCAAATAGATTCTTGGGCTCAGGGTTCAGGGCGCATGCCGTATCCATATTCCTAGCAGCTTCTTCTTTTGTGCCGTCAAGGCCTTGAGGAATCCTGACAGGTGACGACGCTCAGCATCAAGACCGTCGCCGCACTCCATTTGTGGAATGATCAACTGTTGCGTCAAATTGCAGTTCTCCAACCCAGCCACGCGAAAGTTTTAAATTGCCTGAAGATCACCTGAGGGAAGGCACGGACCACGAGTCAAAGCGACGGAAACGCCATGAACGTAACTCAATAAATATGCAGCGGTATTCGTCGGACCTATCGTCCTAAGGTAGTAGTAGTACATGAAGCTCTGATCCAGACTGGCGAAGGCACCGAGATTTATCATGCCCGGCCCATCGACTTGACTACAAGCTCGAGCTCTTCCTGTCTCGACTTCAGGTCCCGCAGATACGCCTCCAAATCTGCCCATTCCGCCCGCCGTTTCTTGATATCATCCAGAATCGTGGCATGTTCCATCGGGGCACTTCATTTCAAGTTAACGCTGAGCCACCTTAAATGTAGACATCACTCACCGCTTCACCAACACGAAGGTTTGATGATAATCGAGAATCAAGTCGTGGATATGTTTGACGCCCTCATGTCTGTAGCCGGCGTCGATTGCATGACGAATGAGACATTCGTCCATAAAGATTTCGTAGCCGACCTCCCGTGCGACCCTCTTTAAGTTATCAAGCTTATATGTGTCTTGGTACCACGAGTGAGCCGTCAGTCCGAGCAGAATCACATCATCGGACTGCTGCACCGCTGCCGCAGAGCGAATGAATCCTTCGACCAGCACCGCAGGATTCGTGGACCATGGGCATTGGAACCAGATGTTTCGGGTCGGAGGTGAATCGCTACGGAGCGCAGGAGACAAGTTGTTCGATCGAACGGATAACCCGAGTTTCGTAGCGTCGATTATAAGGGAGAGGCGCTGCAGGATACCCTCCTGGGTGGCTTTATCGAGAGCATCGGTTACTCCCGACAGCGTGTGGCGTAGCTCGCTAGCCTTCGTTCGCCAGGCCTGATCGGTATGAATAAAGTTGGCATACCCGTCGCGGCGATTTTCTGCTCAAGGTCCATACATGAATCCGATTCCGACCGTTCGAGAAGAATGACTCACTGCTCCGGCCCAAATGCCACGCAGTCGATGTCGAGCGTCCCTGAGCGCTCCTCAGGATGGCAGAGAGCGTGGGATTCTTAGGGAACCAGTTGTTCTGCTCCGACCCAGCCCAGATGCCGTCCCACGATCCCCGCATCATGGCGAGCGCAGCCGGTAAACTGCGGTCGCCGGACTCCCCCACGAAGAGAATGGGTTCCTTCTCATGGATGAGACGGCGTCTGATCCACGCCTCGTTGTCGGCGTTTGTCGGCTTATATGATATGTGGAGTCTTAGGTCTGCGCGGGTGGATTAGGGAGATGTGGAGGGAAGCACGAAACCGGATGAGGAGGCACCTTGGCTGGGTAATGAGAGGGTTAGTCTTTCGAGGTCTGCAGTGATTCTTTTCTTGATTTCTGCGGGTCCATGTCAGGGAGGTGCCGAAAGACACGATACTGAACGGGGGCGCACCGTCGACGGGTGAAGGGAGCTTGGGTTCGTCGCGGTTTGCAGTGGGGTCTGGCTTATACTGTGTGCGGACCTCTGCGAGGGTACAAATCAGGCATATTTGTGACGGAAGTACGAGGGCGACCGAGTACGCACCTTCGAAAGGTGAGGATATCTTGAGTTTGCCCAGGTGTGTAGCGACCTCCTCCACCGTGGCCGTAGTCATGGCGGTACGAGTACAAGGGTGTATGTGCTGTATCCGCATTGCTGCCGCAATTCATGACAACCTGACAACATCCCCGCATGGTTTTAATTTAATAGTACCATTGTGCGCCCTACGCCCGTCGGAAGATTTAGATGCCCAGAATTGCCTCTAGCCTAGGCTACCTCGATGTCGAGCCTAGGCTGGCTGGATGTCGTTCAAACAAAGTTTTCTCGTGTCGGGATAGTCTAATCTCCTCATCTGCACAAGGATATCGTAGAGAGAGCCCCCGCAGTCGGCGGCGTATCACGACATGACGACCATGACTGACTTTCTTGACGCGGAACAGCCTCGCGCTAATATTAGACAGCCAGGCGGCACTCGTCGGCGGAGGGAAATTTGAGCACCATCTCAGGACGAGGTGTATCCAACACCACTGCATAAAGAACGCCCCAAAATTTTTGTCTTTCTGTGTTCTTGATCTTGAGTTACAAAGAAGCCGTCAAGAAGCCGTTTGCATTTGTCATTTGGCAGCTGGGCGAGTTGTTGTTTTCCGAAGACAATACCAGATCCCATGTAGCGAGACCCTGTTAACGTGTGAGAGAGATGCATCGATGTTTGGCGGACATATGCCGGACGTGGTGAGAGCATTGAGCAAGGTGAAAACGGTGATGGTCACAGTACGGTCACTTCGGACGAATTGTCCGATCGCAGCCGATCGCCCCACGTTGATTGACGCCACCGCGCTTGCCGATCGCACTCCGCGGGGCGGTGCCACTTCTGCCACCTTTGTCACCCCTGGCGTTATTCACGTTCGCACCTCGCAGGCGGCAGGCCGTCCCGGCCATCGGAATATCCGGGTTGAGGTCTCTCTAGCAATGTCCCTGCCCAGATTCCAGCCCGACCTCTCAAGATCATGGTCTCAAGCTCTACTATAGTAGTCGTGTTCTCTGCTTCCGTTCTTGCTTCACATTGCTTGCGCCCCCCGTCTCGCCCAAACTCCATCTGCGACGTGTGGCGATGTACTTCGTTACTGACTCCCCGTCGGTTCTCTGACTTCGGCTTCGCTGGTCCTGGTCTTGCCTCTTACGAGGCCCATAACTTGTATTCCTGAAGCCTCCTGGACCGAGTCTTGACGATACTCTCAAAAGTGCCATTATTCAGCGAATATCCGGCGAACATCCTTATTTCCACGTATCCGCCTTCATCTACGTCCACCTACTCTTGAACCATCGTCGCCCTCTACCTCCTTTCATCTCCCTCACCCCGCCCTCAAATTCAAAAAAAAGTGGATATCAAACGACAACAATCTGTGCTCCGCCTTTAATTTGCCTGCATTCTCTCCGTGTTTCGGAGGTCTATCTGCGCCGCTGAGACCCTCCTCCACCGCTCCAGCGAGGCCCCTATTTGCGCGCGCAGCTATTAACCAGATGACCGGCTGGACTTCCTGGCATTCGACGACACCGGTAACTACATCCAAATGGGAAATGCTGCGATAATCAATATCTACATACACCGTGTAACATCAGTGTTAATGGGGCAAGCCGTTTTGGAAGGCCAGTTGGAAAGTCTTGCTTCAATGGACAATCTGACAAAGAAATATTCTTTGTGGGCTAACAACTCCGAAGTTCGGAGTTAGGAAAGGCTAAAGCAGCTCGCTTAGTCGCCCATAAATGCTCTACTGTACAAGGTACGGATCCCCGCAAGAAGGGACGACAAGCGCGCAGTGCTTATCTAATAGCCCTTTTGGGAATAGCGCGCGCATTGGAATTTCAAACTCATGATCAGATCGACTGGTCTGTATATCGATGCTGGCTCATATACAGACATTCACCGGTCTAACTATGCTCTCAACTTTGTGTATCACATTTCACAGCTATTTATTCCTCTGGGCAGGAAAATCCAAATTCTACTCTTCGCGTTTGCCTTTCAGTCCCTCTTCTTGAAGCTTTTAACGTTCCTTCCGAGGGAGACGCAACCCGAAGAGCCGCTTGAGCCCTCGACTTCATCATTACAGTTTGTGTCGGAATCTAGCATAACGTAGTGAGGTAATGTTCAAGTAAGCTTCTAGGACTCACAATACAAATAATCCTCAATCGCTCCATTGGTGTAGAAATGGATCGAATTTGCATACCCCGCAATGGAGGGGCCTCCCGGAGGTGAGATGACAGTATAGGTGCCTATTAAAATTATGAGTAGATGTCCACGGGGTATACTAACAAACCTACTGTGGCAAACACCGGTAGACATTCCAATGGTACTGGAATGGGCACCGGTACAATCACTAGTGGCATAGAGGACGGCCTCAGCCTTCCACCAAGCTGTGGTGAGCATCGTGGCGGCGATGAGAGCAGTGCTTTAGTATTGAACATATTGGAGACTGATGAAGAATCATGGCTCGACATATGCACCTTTTATACGTCGAGGACGTCCGCAAGACTCGTTATTCTCCATCTGTGAAATGTGGCATCAGTGGGACAGTAGCAGATAGGAGGAACCCTGTACCCATTGGAGCTCGATCCCGTCCCCGTTCTTAAACGGTCGACAGACGTGATTGGGACACACTGCGTTCCGGCCCCCTGTAGCCAGGCGGTCTGCCTACACGCGCAGGGATAGCCGTAGGAATATCCCTATGACTACCTTGGCTTACTTCGGCCTACCCGAGGTGGGCGCAGTTAGCGCACATGTGGCTCCATGTGCCTACGCGGGGTAGGCTGACGTAGGCTGATTAAGCTCGCCCCCGTCTTATGTAGGCACATATAGCCAACAGAGAATTTATTGATTACTTCAAAAAAGTGCATTGTGCGTTGGTTGTGGGTTTATGCTGAGGTGGAATATCAGATATTTCACTGTGTTGCATACCGAAGTTGAAAGGGTAGTTAACATTTGAATTGAGGCTATGTCACGTAGGAACGTAGGACGATGTAGACAAACGTCGGGTAGGCACCCCTGGTCTACTCGTGTAGACCCAGGTAGAACGTCGTAGGCGCAGGTAAGCCACCTCTGGCTACATGGGGCCGGAACGCAGTGACAGTAGCAGATAAGAAGAAGCCTGTAGCCATTTGGCTCGATCCCGTTCCCGTTCTTCACCGGTCGACGAACGTGATGGATGAGTTTTTACAAAGGATATCAGCCTGTCTTGATTCAACCATCCTCTCCAGGGGAAATTAAATCCTACTTCGGGGTGGGCTTCGAGCATCCACCGTCATGCGTTCAGGCCGGAAATTTGGGGAATTCATCCAGTCGTGACAGCCTGCAGTTTAAATTCTCAGTTTATAATTACCTCAATCAAAGAATTTTTCTCGGCATGCCTGCCTTCATTCAGCCCACCAGCGTGGGGCGGGGAATGCGCCATGGACATCAGACTATATGGAGGGACAGACGTCGAAGATCTCGCCGGCACAAGATTGTGCCCAATTGCGACATTACGGGAACAATCAGGAACGTCCTCATCGAACGTAGTCATCAGTTGCAGTGTAATTTATGTACCCGGTCCCAAGGTAAATGTTCATGCCTGCGCGGGCCATCCCCGTCGCCAAGTCTCCTGCCCGGAGCCAGGACCTCGCAACTGTATGCTGCCTCACGCGCGCACGGACCTCGAAAAACAAACATGACCGCGGCTGGTCACAGGAAAAATTGCAACTTGTTGGTGCTCGTTTCCCTGAACGGAGGCGGATTGAACCTCGAAATATTCCGAATCAAGAGCTCGCGCTCGCTCTACCGTATTACATTGAATCTGAATGTTTCGCAGATGCTGAGCTTCGACGCTATGTAGACGGCAGGGAGGCAGCCTAATTTCGGATCGTCGTCGACGAAGATTAATGTCACCTTTCTTGGAAAGGTCCCACGCCCTCGAAATTACCTAAGCTTTTCGGTTTGATCTGCCACCTAACATGAACAAATAATTGGGTGATGCTGAACCTCGAAAATCGCCGTCTGCCACCCCCAGATATAACAGCTGCAAACAACTCTTCGATCTACCGTGAACATCGACAAATAACTGGTCGACACAGCGCGACACTACGAAATTCGCTGTCCGCCACGCCAAAATGTAACACTTAATGACAAACTACTTTGTTTCCCCAATTCCTATGTTTTACTCTCTCTCTGCCTCACATACATCTTAGCAGTCTGTCTAGACACTGCATCCATGCTTGGTCCGTGTAGTCGTCCTTTGCCTCGTGGGCCCGGTTGGCAGAAAGATGTATTGTGAACAGTTAGTTTCAAGGCCTGATCGTCCTTCGTCCCCGGCTGCGAGACAAAGCGACATATATGTTGAATGGAGTCAGCCACTCGGTGATTTCGCGAGGTCCACCAGAATCTTTACAAGCTATTTTCTTGAGCAAACTCTTCACTGATCTCCCAGACTTACAATGCCAGATGGCTGAACTTTCAGAAACAGAGTTTCTCAAAGCCACCATCCATCCGAGATCAACAATCACGCTGGTTGCCAAGTACACATTTGAAGTCCTAGAACTGTTCTACGCCGTCCCCGTCTTTCGTTCGAACTTGTGAGAGGCATACCCGAGTTGATGTGCTAATTTCCTTTCGTTTTTCAGTGTTCTCTTGGTTCTATGGTGCACACCGCTTAGTCACCGCCTCTTCGGGACTACTGCCAAATCGGCCGGAGGCCGAAATTTTTTATATTGTGTACCCCTTTTGGGCCTCTCCGTCGACCAAATTTGGTAATGGTGGCCAGGATGTGTTTGGCATTGTGCTTAGCGGAATATTATTTTGTTCTGTGCTCTGGCCACTGTCTCTGGCAATATGCCGCCAAAGAAAAAAAGCCAACTAGCAGCAGCAGCTCGCGCTCGTGCACACAGACATGCAACCAAGGATTCCCCCATTCATACTGCCACTCCGGACGCATTGCCACCTCCTTTAGAGGACTCTGGAGAAATTCCGGAGTCAGGGGCACCCTCCGAGCCGCAGCCACGACCTGTAGAGCTGGATTCTTCACTAGACAGCTTCACATATGACTCTGAATCAGAATGTGGATACGACGGGGGTGTCAATGTTGGTTTTTCAGACGATGAATACCTGCCAGCCTCAGAACACGACTCTGACTTCTCTGATTCCGACTTGTCGGATTTTGACGAAGAGATTTTCGAGGCTCTCAAAAAGGAATTCGCGCTCCTCTCGAAACCGACTCCCTTCGAAGAGTTGAGCCATCGAAAATCTGAGAAAGACTGGAAGAAGGCAGAAGCAAACCGTAGCCTGGGATACAACGGACTTTCAGAGAGAACCTTCTACCGGCGCAATGCGGATGCGAGAGATCGCGAATTGAAGCGGGAGGAGATCAAGAAATCGTGAGTTGAATAACCCTGGATCCGAATCCGGTCTGACTTGATTTCGTTTGGCAGCGTGGATCCTCAAATTGCAATGATGCGGAATATTTTTTCGGCCAAAGCTCGTCCCCCATCCCCACCCAAACCTCGTTCTGAGGAGCCCACTCCGACCCAGATGACACCAGCAGAAATCGTTGATTATCCCTCTGAGAATTCGGACTCAGATGAAGGCAGCAGTAACGAGGGAGATGATGAAGACGACGCCCCGATTGTGTCATCATCCGGGCGTTTACCTGCGGTACCGCCCCGCAAGCGCAGGAAACTGGACGTTCCAGCCCGCGAGCTGCGGCAACGAGCGCAGGCTGCCCGTCAGCTCGAGCTGCATAAGGCCCTCGAAGATATTGAAAAACAGATCAAGTCGAGGAAAGCCGAGTTCGCCGCAGGTCGTAACAGTCTCCAAGAATACAGAGCGCGAGCCATCCAGAGCTATTTGGTTATGGTCGTAAAGCGTGGTCGTTTGACTGTTGAGGCCTCTGAACGTGCAGCCGAAAGCCAGGGCTTCGCAGCAAAGTGGGGTGGCAGGAATGTGCGGCAGTGGACGCGTGTTTGGATCAAATCCCGAAAGCTTCCGGCCTCCCGCAAAGGCTGTCATGCGAAGGTCTATTCTTTGCTGGACGACCCAGCAATCAAATCCGAACTGCGGACTTATCTTCGTTCCAATAAATGGGCCATCGATCCTTCGAAATTGAAGGACTTTACGACTGGGAAGCTCATCCCAACCGCCGCTGAGCAATATTTGAACCACGTTGTGCGGGAAGAAATGCCGCGAGGGCTCAAGAAATACATGGAGATAGAGCTCTTCCCGCGGCTTCAACTGAAGGCCGGGAAGAAGGGGATCTCCTTGACGACAGCGCGCCGCTGGCTCCACAAAGAGGGATTCAAGTATATTGGCCACAAGAAAGGCTTGTATTTTGACGGCCACGACCGCCCTGACGTTGTCGCATATCGGCAAAATATCTTTCTCCCGAAGATGGCCGAGCATTCACGCCGTCTGGTACGATATGTTGTTGGCGATGTTGACCGGGAACTTGTCTTCGCGCCGGACAATTATGTCGAACGGCGCCTCGTGCTTTGTGCTCACGATGAGATGACCGCGCAGGCAAATGACATGGTTGGGAAGAGCTGGGTTTTCGAGGACCAGCATGCACTTCGGAAGAAAGGGGTTGGTCGGGGTCTCCATCGCAGCGACATAATCTGCTCCACGTGCGGTCACATACCGGAGGCGGGGCAGCAAATTGAATACGGCAAAAATTATGATGGCTATTGGACAGGCGAGCTCTTCGTCAACCAGGTCGAGCGCAAAATTCTTCCATCATTTGAAGCGCGCCATGGCCCAGGATTTCAAGCCCTCATAATGGTCGATAATTCACAGGGTCATTCGGCATATGCTGAAGATGCTCTTCTCGCAACACGCATGAACGTCAATCCAGGCGGAAAACAAGCGCGCATGCATGATGGATGGTATATCAAAGATGGCCGCAAGATTATCCAACTCATGATATTTCCCTCCAACCACCCGACGTATCCCAACCAACCCAAGGGAATGAAACACGTCCTCACAGAGCGAGGGTTTGATGTTCGGAAACTCGTGGGCAAATGCAAAAGCAAATGCGATCCTGATGCCGTCGCTTGTTGCTGCAAGCGCCTTATCGAACTTCAACCCGACTTCATGGCTCAGAAATCACTCGTCCAGGAAGTTATTGAAGCTGCTGGCCACCTCTGCATTTTTCTCCCGAAGTTTCATTGCGAGCTGAACTTCATTGAATTCTTTTGGGGAATGGTCAAGAAATATCTCCGCGACAACTGTGATTACACTTTCGACACACTGAAGGAGAATATGCCAAAAGCACTTGCCTCGGTGAAATTGGCGACGATTCGGCGCTGGGAACATCGGATGGTCCGATGGATGGATGCTTACAGAGCTGGCCTGGAGACCCAGGATGCTCAACTTCAAGTACGACAGTTCAGCTCGAGAACATACAAATCGCACAGGCGTGTTGCAGAGCGGGTTGCACGAGCTTTCGACCAGTAATAGATGCTATGTACCTGAGCCTGCCAAATCGGCCAGTTGAAAATTTTATAACTCACTCAAAAAAATAATTATGGAAAATCCCTCTTAGCAAAATCTTCCGCTCATGAAAAGGAGTCGTTTGGCAAGAGGGAAATAAAATAGGTTAAAAACTGAGTGCCTAGTAACGCTTGTCACCGGGAAGCGGTGACTAAGCGGTGTGCACCATATGTAACGCGGCGAGTTGTATGTTTCAACCGAAAGCTGCGACTATGAGCTCGGCTAAAGGAATTCTGAGAGGTCCAGGGGCGATAGTGTAGATAGTGCGTGTACACCGGGAAAATCCCTGGAAACCGGTGTTCATGAGTTTGGATCGTGTCGTGTAATTCTACCTACCTACCTACCGGCGTCTGTCGTGACTGCGTAACCCGGTGTCAGGTCCAGCTGCCTTGGCCCTTGATGTTATTGTCCTCGACTTCCTCTTGCAGGTTTTGATTGGAAAGGTTACCATTGAAGGTACTATGGGCAGAATGCCAGGATCCACGTCCTTCAAACTGCGGAAAACTGCAGTGCAAAAGGTCCCAAAAGTGTTAATTCCCAAGGTGTGAACTCTCTGAAGTGTTATAAACACTGCTAAAGTTTGTCTCAGTTTTAGCCAGTCTCGCTGATGCAGGTGAGAAGGCAAGCCTCGAGCGGTGACGAGGGCAAAAAGATGGATAATGGTGATCCTGATAAAAGCAACAAGCGCAAGGCACATAAAGGCGAGATCATTCAGCCTGGGTTTCGTCGGGGCGGAGCTAGGGCTGTTCGCCGTGCCCACGACGGGCACGGTCGTCGTTTCGACGGGTGCTGAACGGGTATGACCGTCCTGTTCCTGCGCCGTCGCGAGGTTTTCAGAACTGTCCACGGAACGGGACGGGCGACGGGACGGCCGGCCCGGGTGACGGGACGGAGCCGTGGCTTGGTTTTTTATTTTTTGGTTGGTTGCATTCGCGCCAGCGGGATCAACCGTGATTCGAGGTGGAATTAACCTGGTATGTACTTTGTATGGGTAGCCTGGAGAAATTGTGTCGATTAATGTGCTGAGTGAGGCAGGGACGCCAGTGTGGAAGCTTTAGAAAGCAGAAAATAATCGCGAAGCTCATTGAAGGCTGCGCGACGCTGGAACTTCAAATCCTTTTGATGGGATGCTTGAATGGGCGAGGTAGATTGCACCGGGACGCTAAAAGAGGGGTGAACCGGAGGAGAGGCGCTTTTTTGCCTGTATTGATGCTTCATTGATGTTCGATCTATTGAGAATCAGTCAAGGTCTGTGTTCAGAGGGAGAAAGATACGCCGAGTTGCCCGTCTAATCATAATGCATAACTGCCGGGCACATTAATATTGATCTCCGCACTCGGATAGGCTCGGAATGAATTGGCCATGCTCCGGCAAACCCGGTGGCCGTTTCTGTAACGTGTGACTTTTATTTAATCCTCATTTCCCCACACTCTCTTTATTTCCCTTGAACTTTTCCTTGATCCTGACTTGACGCGACCGCCGTCGCCAAGATACCGCATTCATTTGTTTCCCCTTTCTTTCACCTGTCACCCCTATTTACCGTACTATATAAGCCTGTGATGTCCGTAGTTAGTACCCTGGTCAATCGAAACACTACACCACTCATCTTGCTGGTCTGACCACCCAGCGAATTGATCCCTTCGTGTGCCGGAACTAGCCGCCGACTCTCTAGCCGGCTGCTCTCCGTCACAGTCTCTGATCATCGACGGCCGTTCTTTTGACGGTCGTCATCTTAGAAAACCGTCCCGTCGCCATCCTGTGAAACAAAAATCTCAACCCCCCACGGAACGAGACGGCTACCCGTCGCACGGGACCCGTAGAAGCGTCACGACGGGCGCGGTGAACAGCCCTAGGCGGAGCTCACACCTTCTGTAGTACGCGTGCAATTTGTTATGCCGATACCACGTCATGTATTTACGACCGTTTCTTCCTTTAAGGCTTAAGCCAGGTTTTTTTCTAATGTTCGTCCTGTAAGGCAGTTGTTATCTATTGTGCATAGGCTTTAAAGGTCCCGACAAGGAAGGTTTATAGCTTGGCGAAGCACAAGTACCTAGTGTCTAAATACCAATGGAAATAAGTAGATCGCACCCTCCTTATTTATTGAAGTGTTGAAGAGATAAGCAGCGAGCTCCGGGTGCAATCGGGATGTCGGATCAATGCGCCGGCCCTCGATCCCAGTTGCCGAGCCTGGCGGCCAAGCCGAGCTTCTGGCACTGCTTTCAAGTTTTGACTCTGCTTCGACTCTGGCCTGCTGCCCGCACAAGACTTGCTCGTTGGACGAGATCTCAACCTATGTTCAACCAGCGTCCTCTAACCCTCTCTTCCTGCACCTTTGGGTAGCGTCTCTCGTCTTCGTAAATGCGCGAGGAAAAACAAGCGAGGCGCCTAGTAAATGCCTCGCGGGTTTCTACTTTTCGCCCTCTATTACCGAGCACGAAATTTTAACCCCGGATTTCTTTATCTCCTCCCCCATGATGACTAGGCGCCTCCTCCGCTCCCTCATCTTGTTCGCGGCGCTTGCCTCGGCCCTGGCCGCCCAGATGACCGTCCCGATGTGCGTTGCCCCTCTCCAAACCGTACTACAAACACACTGACAGCCGTGTCCTCCAGCGGTGGTTTCACCCCGAAAAAACTCCCCGCCATTATTGCCCTCGTGTTCTATGCATTTTCGGCCGCTATTCACTGAATACGTGAGTCGTAGCCGAGTTGCAGTGGAATCTCAGCACTGACAACCGGCTAGAGTACTTCAGACTCGAGCGCAGGCCATTCATGCTCACATTGACGTTGGGGATGACTGGTGAGTGTCCACTATTTAGCTTGGCGTCTCGCGTTGACATTCTTAACAGCAATGGCCGCCGGTTTCGTCCTCCGTATCGTGTTCTCGAATTCACCGTTTTCCTTCGGGCTTTATATCATCATGGACATGGTGCGTATCTCGTATGCTCTTCTCCTTTGGTCAACGAATCCCACCATGCCA
Organism: Mycena vulgaris; assembly: GCA_029204335.1. NCBI lineage: Eukaryota > Fungi > Basidiomycota > Agaricomycetes > Agaricales > Mycenaceae > Mycena > Mycena vulgaris. Next base: position 74,421 of record JARGYA010000370.1, on the reverse strand, counting down.
ATCACAGTTGATCCTATTATCTGTGCGTCCATGTTACCCTTCCCTTGCCAATTCCGCATACTCACCATGACTTCAAGCCCTGCGCCTTCCTCGCAACGGACTACATGCTTCTCGCGCGCCTGGCATCGACGTTCCCCGAAGAGGTGTCACAGAGTTGCCTGCTCATCCGCCCCTCGCGCATCGTGAAGTTCTTCGTCTGGAGCGACGGTATCACGTTCTTCCTACAAGCGTCCGGCGGCGGGCTCACCGCGACCAAGAACGCGAGCACCGCGAATATCGGGAACAAGGTGCGTTCCATTTATCCATCCATTCGCGCGCATTGCTGATGAAGCAGTGTACTTAGATCACGATGATCGGCCTCAGCCTACAACTAGCTTCCTTCGCGCTCTTCACAGTCCTCATACTCGTCTTCGGCTGGCGCGTGTGAGTCGTCACCCCCTTTCCTCGTCACTTCACATCGCTGATTCATTTTCGATTTGGTTGTAGAAAAAACCGCTTCCCAGCTGCCTGGGCACCACCGGCGGGGAGCAAGCCGTTCACGCTGCTCGGCACGCACCAGGTCGGCAACTGGCGTATCCTGTTCTGGACGCTCTGCGTGACGTGCATCGGGATCTTGGTGCGTTTCCCTTCCCTTCCCTTCCCTCCCTCCTCCCGCTTTCTGTCCATCAACCGACGCTGAACCTCCCCCAGGTCCGCTCCATCTTCCGTATCGCCGAGTTTGCTGGCGGGTGCGTAGCAGTCCCCCCTTCCCAACTTCCGTTATTGATTGATTACCGACTTGTGCAGGTACAACGGCTTCCTCGCCGTCCACGAGGGCTATTTCTACCTCTTCGACTCGCTGCCGCTGTGGATCGCGATGAGTCTCTATTGCGTCGTGTGGCCCACAAGGTTCTTGAACTCGCGGCAAAGAGCGGAGGGCATCGAGCTGCGGAAGGAGGCGGGGGGCGTTTAGAGTCATATTGGGAGGGACTTGATTGATACCTAGTATGTAGATGCAATGTTGTAGAGAACGAGATGTTGGGGTACGCCGTAGATTGCTTCTTGAACTAGCTGTAAGATTGTCTGGTGACCCGAAGCACGACAGGAGATTAGAACAATATACGACAAGTAAGACAATATTAATGTAATGTAAATGAAGGGCACATCTTGTCCGAACGTATTTATCTCCTTGATCTGTACCCAGTCTCGCATGTCCCTTCCCCGTAGAAAACCAAGAAACGGCGTAGGCGATACGAGGGTCGATGCAGAAACGGCGTGGGAGTGGTACCTAGTGGAGTGACCCTATCTAGTCGTGTTCGCCATTACCAGTGGAGCTGATGGACAAGTCCAGCAGTGCTGACGCGGTCAAGGACTGCCACCTAAGGGGGACCATTTCGATCAAGCAGAGGTGGAGCTTCCTTCACGATAGGTAGCGAGATTCGCCGGAAGTCTGCATTCCGGTCGGGCACTTCATCGAGAACGGACGCCGCAAATTCTTCGATCTTTGAGCTGAAATGAGCGGCGCGTGCATGTCGCGAGACAACTGAGACTCGCCAGAGGACACACCCGCAAAACCAGCAAAGCGTCGTGTCGTTCGATGCAGACGTTGCTGAGGTCGAAAATGGTCGATTGGGAAGGAACGGAGCACCAGTTGTCAAGAGATAAGAGTTCCTAGTGAAATGACTTCTCGATGTTCGTTCCCACGGAAATATGTTGTAGGCCCGGGGAAGAGCCAAGAGGTGGGAGGCGGTTCGAATTTGAGCAAGAATCCACCGGGTTCAGAGGGCTGTAGAGCACCGGGTACAGTGTGCGTGATGGAGGCTGCCCTTGAGCGGTGAGGGTGATCATCGACCATGTCAAAAGGTGCTGCATCCAAAACTCTGCGCTCGGAGTCGAAATAGATATGGGTTGGAATGGCGCGCGTGTGCAATCATCGCCTGAAGTTTGGGGAAAACTCTACGCCGGTGCTCCTCGGTGGTCTCGAGGTGCTCGGCGTATCGCCGATCGTACCCGGTACACCGCCCCCCTGCATCGCAGTTCACCGGATGGATGTTCGGCGTCGGCGGAGTGGATTTCAGGGTATACGCGATCCACAGGGTGGGCACAGCGAGTGCGATTCGGTGCCACGGGCGGGAGAACAGAGCAATACAGGCAGAAGGGGAGTCGACGCACCCTGCCAGGATTGCGCCCGCGTAGTCTCGACAGATTTCTGCAAAGATGAGCGCCAGCACATCATCGTTGATTTCAGTCATCGGGACGAGAGGACGGCGGGAAATTTGGTGGAACATGGAAACGAGGGCAGGGGAAAGTTGAGGTCGTAAGCGGGGCGCCGGCGCTCGTGGGAAGGATGAATACTAGAGCATCTCGGGCGTGGCCTTATAGAATTCGTCGGTAACCGCTGTGCAACCTTGGTCCATATTTGGACGGCGGTGCCCACAACAAAGCAAAGAACAAAAAAGCATTCATGAGTATACGAGGATCGCGGCGGCAGCAGTGAGCACGGGCTACTGTGAGTTACAAGGTCTGGTCAAGTGAAAATACTCCGAGCTCAAAGACAGGTGGAGCGCCACAAGGGCGTGAGCGTTTGGAAGTGAGCGTTTGGAAGACCAACATCTTAAGTCTTTGTTCATTTTAAAATGGACAAAGCAAGAGCCCCAAGTCGTGCCAGTGATCTAAACAGAACGAAGAGCTGGCCTTGTATTTTTCGTGATTTCTTGTGTACTTACCTCATGAGACTGGGCCGAGGATCCCGAGAGAAATGTTTAGCTTGTTTCAAGTTACATTGGAGCGCAAGGAGTAAATTTTAGCCCTCTTGCGTTTCTCCGGATGGGCGATGGTATTCGAACGTGTCGGGTGTACCAGCAGACAGACCTGCCGACTTGATGACATTGTGTCCGGTATCGGAATAATAACCAGATTTATATGGGCGAGGGGTACGTACCTGGATGAGATTCTTGTATGTTCTTTCATCCAGTGCTTCATCCGCTGTCCTGCCTCTTTAAATTCCGCGCGCGCGCGCCGTTATTGTATTTATACGGTCGCCTACCTGAGTGCGATGGTACGAATAAGTTATAGGCCATAGACTGTAGAGAGCGTGAAAAAAGTCCCTCCGGCGACAGCATATTGCACCTTGATTAAGGGAGCAAGTAGTCTGAAATTTTGACTCTTGTAAGGATTTCAAGGAACTGCCTGGAGTCGAGTTAGTTGGCGCTGGGAGCAACTTGGGGAGTGATCATTTCCGATCCCTGCGGCTGCGGTGCAGCTGGAAGTTGTGAGCTGAGGCACGCTGCGCGAGTAAGAGACTAAGGAAGACTCCGAGGAGTCTCAGTCTGAGCGCTGAGGAGAGAAGGGAAGACGCCACGTGATCGACTGTTCATGTTTGGCCGTGCGACCCAGGATGGCATCGGCATCAAGATCGGCATGAGCCCCGCACTGTGAACGCCTTCTTCCTTCTTCCCTCTTTGTCTACACTGCGGAAAGTAAAGGTACTTCATATTAGTACCCTGATGAAACCAAAAAATAGTGCCCGAAGCACTGTATTTTAGTACCCAACCCCAATAAATTAGTACCTCAAAGCACTGATATCTAGTACTAGTGGCCAAAATCGCACTGATATGTAGTACCTTCTGCCAATATTTAGTACCTTCGGGTACTGATTTACAGTACTTTCGGGTACTAGTTTGAAGTGCTCCCAGGTACTCATTTCGGGTCCACCGGGTCGCATTTGGGTTCCAAAATGGTATATTCAATAACTACTACATACAATCACCCTACTACTGTAGGAAACCTCCCTCCGTCGTACGACCGATTTCAGAGTCGAGCATCGGCAGAAAAGGTGTCTCCCTGCATGAAAGAAATGAATGAGGGAACATAAAATTTGAATGGACTCAGTGATCGTCGGCTGGGTTAGGTGATCGCTGATAATTCAAGCTGGCGGTTCGAATGAGTCTAGATTCAAAGGTAGCAGGTCAGCGCGAAGCGAAATTGTGGCGGGAAGATGTACCCACGATCATGAAATGTGGCAAGATGCAAGGGTCAACTAACGAAGACATGAGAATCAAACCAAACTTACATCGCGAGGGTATTATGCAAGTCGAAGCTAGTCTGTACCTCGGATGGGAATGTTCGTGCAAATCGAAAAACATCACGATTTTGAGATGTAAAATAATGTCAAGAGATATCAACGGGAGAGACGCGCACCGTGGGCTGTAGCTCCGAAATGAGGTCCAGAACAGGCAATGAATAAACAATAATGAGCAGGGGGAAATGAGCAATAGCGATGCGTAGGAGGAGGACCAAGGGTTGACGGCGCGGCGGGGCGACGGGGTTAAGGAGATAACTAAGGATCGGCGACGGCGAAGCCGGAAAAAGATGCGGGGAGAGGGGTGATGCCCTGGTGAGCGGGAAGTGTACACGCAAAAATTGGAGGAGGTGAACAGTCGAGCAAGGACGGGATGAGAGGATATAGAGAATGGGACGCCGAGAAAAGGTATTGAGGGATAAATGAAGTCGAAAACAAACCCACCTTTGACCGTAGTCGCCCCTCGCTTCCTTTCCACGAACGCCGCATACGCGGCCGCAATCGGACGCCACAATTGTCTTGAGTAGTGAGTGAAAGAGGGAAATTGGGAAGGAGGAGACGAGACGCACCGGTACAAGTAAGTCAATGCAAATCTCACATGGTGCACCGAGGCGATCGAGTGGACTCTATCTCGCCTATGTGTCAGAGCCAGAGACGGAAATTAGCAAGACCCACGTTTGCGGGCGGGACTGCGCGCGGAGGGTGATCGCGCGCATTCCTCGCTTGCCACCGACCCGTGGAGTACAACTGAGGGCGACGGGTTAACGGGGGGGGCGAGTTATAGTGGGGCCCGTCGCCGGCGCAGTGTCAGAAAGTGTACACCATGCGATCAGTGTTTTCGTACCGGCGGGATAAGGACGCAGCTGCGGGATTCGGCGTGCGCGCGGACGGTCTGGGAGACGCGAGTAAGCACGAGAGTACGGCGATTGAGGTGGAGCGAAGACACGGAAATTTGACCACGTCCGAACGCATGCGGAGGGCGAAAGTAACGCTGCCGCTTGTAGGGGCGGCGGCACACGGCGCGCGGCGTAGTCAAAGTGGTGCGAGCGTGCGCGCGCATGTGGAGTGCAGGAAATGTGGGCGGATTTGGGCGGCGTGGGCATGCTGCGCTGCTGTAGGGGAAGTGCGCACACGAATGTGGGTGTGGCTGAGGTGCGGGTCTTGCGCATGCTGAGCACGACGATACATCATGGATGTGAGCGGGATGCGCACCGCCGCTTGCGGAGGCCGCGGCGCCGTCGATGGGCAGGCCCGTGGTGGCTTCGAGGCGCCCGGGCCCGAAGCTGTCAGACATGCGATGCAGGTGAATGATGAAGACTCACCCAGATTCCCCGCAGGGCGATTTCGGGCCACTCTATCCGCACTTCCGATGCGTGCGACGACGACCGGGATGATATGAACTACGCAGGATCTCGACTTCAGGAAATAGCCGGCAGTACGACGGAAAGGGCTAAATGCGAATGGGACGGGTCTGAGAAGAACGAAGATTGGTGCGAAAGGAAAACTCGCCGAGCGTAGACCTTTCCGGGGTGCAGGGCATGTTGATTACGGACATAGATGAATTTGGGAGACCCTGGAGGGCATATAAGGGCATTAGCACCGAGAATACTAGGATAGTCCCATGAACATGCCGTTTCGGTTGACGCGCGCCCCTAAGTCCCGGGTTTGAGTCAATGCGGGCAAGCAGGGCATCGAAACGGCTGTCAAGGGTGCAATGGGTGATTTAACAGACATAGGGTCCCGTTTCGAAGACGTTGGCGTGCATGTAGCTCCGGAGCGCGCCCTGGTTGGTGGATGACTCCGAAATTGTGTATTTCCGCGTTGATGGGTCGATTTGAGCTTGAGACGCGCCAGAAAGCGTGAATAGCGTGCCGAGGAGTGGTTGCGACTGGTTTGAGGCCGAAATCCGGCGAGAAACGCGTGAGGAAAACGGGGGGAGCGCCTGAGGATGAGGGAGGAAGGAGAAGAGCGGAGTTTGAAATTAGGACAAACATATACCATTAAGGGACCACCACTCAAAAAATCCTCATCTGGCAGCCGTAGTAATGACCCAAAAATTATGGGGTGCATGAAGAAAAATCCGGCGTCGACCGAGACCTCCATACCTATCCTTGGAAACCGTCGTGCGATCACCCAAATTCAGAACAATCTTTCAAAGCAAATTAACTTAGGCATTAGGGTCGTTCACGGTTCCCTTTTCCTTCCCCTTTTTCGTTCCCTTTTTCATTCCCTTTTTCATTCCCTTTTTAATTCCCTTTTTCATTCCCCTTTTCCCTTTCCGGTTCCTTTTATAAGGCAATTGTCTAACTGGACTGATGGCTTTAAACACCACTTCATGTGTGCATTGATCAGGATAGAGATGGGTTTTATGTAATCACGGATCGAGTGCCGGGCCGGCGACGAGAGTCGAAGTGAATTTATGCCTTGCGCGCTAACAAGCTACGCTAGTGAAGTAAAATCTACATACCAAGAAGAGAAAGGAGCACAAAGAGGGGCGGAAAAAGGGAGTTGCGGACCAGGGCGTTCACAGTTCACTTTTTCCGGCCCCTTTTCCTCCCTTTTTCGTTCCCTCTTTTCTGCCATTTCATCCCTCGTGCACCTGGACACTTGGTCTTTTCCATTTTTAACCCTTTTTGCATCTCTTAATTGAAAAGAGAAAAAATCCCGGCCAAAATCCGAGCCAAACTGGAGATCCAGTAAAAAAGGGAGAAAAAAAGGGGAGAAAAAAAAGAACTGTGAACGACCCTATTGTTAGGGTACAGAAGAGTGAAACAATGTCCAAGGTATGGAGACAACGTAAAGAGTGGCAGACAATCAGTATCACAGCACGTTGGCTGGAGTATCCAGTTATCGAGGTGTGTGCCGGCGATTAGCAAGCAAGGTCTCTCGGTCGCTAAACAGCCGAAGCATAACCAGTGTCTTCTTGCCAGCCAGAAGAATATCGCTGCAAGAAGAGCTCGGGAATTTCTAAGGGATTATCAGAGTGTTTGAAATTTTCGAATTTCGGTCGGAGGAGGCCATCTCGACGCACTTTATACTTGGAACCTAAAGTTTTCCGTCAGAGAGATATGTACATGTAAAACAAACTTGTTTACCTTCTTGGGAGGTTTTGGACCGTCCTCGGTGTCCACATTCTTAATGTGTGGCTGCTTCTGCTTCTGTGCAAACCATATCTCGAATGCGTAGAGATGACGTTGACTTCGATTCAACTTACTCGTGGTGGCCTGGGGATGCGGATTGATTCAACAGGCGCCGTTGCTCCAGCCTGAATGGAAGGAACATGGGATTGACGTAAACACTGATGATAGTTCGCGCTGCATACCTTTTTCTTCGGGGGCCCGGGATCGCTATCCACCTCGTTCTCGGTGCGCTCTGTACCCTCTTTCCGTTTCTTCTTAGTCGCACTCGCGGGATATAATATTGTTACTGTAATGAGTGCACGATGAACATGGGCAAGTAACTTTTTTGGGCGTTTGGTGTGCTGGGAGGAAATCATCGTCACGAATGGAACAGATCGACGATAAGGTGCAGCTCACCTGCTTTCCTTTGCCCTTGGGCAACACCGACTCCTCGTCACTCTCTCCGTCATCCGGGATCGAATCCTCTCCAGCATCCTTCTCGTCGGTCTAAGTATCTTCTCCCATTGATCATTGTCGTCCGCCTCAGGTGTTGACTTCCGGGTACTTTTCTTGGCCGTCCTCCCCGAGGCTTCGAGCGTCTCCTTGGCAATTTCTTCTTTGTACGCATCTGCCTTTGCCTTCTCCTCTTTTGTGAAGTTGCTGACACTGGTTTGAAGAGCCTTCCCGATGAGGTCCCAAACGGGCAACGTGCTTTCAAATCGCGCAAAGTACGGGCATTCTCCATCAGCTATCAAGCTGATTAGTCTGAAAATATGCCCCCGCTGATAGCAAGTCTCACAAGCTGGAGCACTTTGCCGACCCAAGTGGTCTCTTGTTTTTTGGATCGTCTTGTAGGGATTTAGGTAGCGAAAGGCGTAGCTACGCATGAGTCGCTACCAGGAATGTTTCAGGGCGCATATATCGACCATCTGGAGCGGATAGACGTACCGGAAGACGACAATAGCAAAATTTATCATTTCTCGGGCCCATGTTATCCCCCAGTACGGTCCATTAAATACCATTTGTTACGTGTTTCCACCCGACCCACAACAGCCGCCCCACTTTAGATATCAACGACGATTTGGGCTGTTGGCTGGCCTTGAGAAAAAATCTCGAGGGCCGCATCTCTGCCACCGGTCCTATCCGGCGGGATGATGCCTAGCAGGCGTGCCTTCTCTAAGAGCCGGCCCCAAAGTTTCTTGTTCTTTTCGGGAATTTCGCAGGCCAGGGTTTCGTTTGAGCTGACCATAACATGCTTGAGCGATCCACGCGCTGCCGTTTTAGCGGTCCTTAACCTCAACTTCATACTACACAGAGTAAATCAATATCGATGAAGTCTTGATGAGTGCGCAATGGGGAGTTTTCCGCATTACATGAGCGACGCGGCTCGTCCGGGACGTCGGGGTGAGTCAGCGGGATATAATAGATGGCGTCCCCGCCGGTGATGTTCCGCGCTCCCCTCGTTTTGCACGAGCGACAGGGACGAAACATGTTGTGGCCCTTGATGTAGGGATGACACTTCCAAGATGGGTTCGGACTTCAGGTTGAATGTTATGATTTTTGAAGAGCATGGGAGTCGCCGAGGGAGCTTTGCACCTGCGATCAAATAGCAAGTACGAGTCAAGGCAGGCACCCAGTGCAACATCATAGTCGCCGAAGAAGTAACAATGAGGGAGTTCTTTTCCATGAACGACAACTGGCCGTAGTGGACGACGTGGCAGTGTCAGTCAAGCCGAAGCCTCGTTGACCAGATATGGACACACGCTCGGTGATGGCCGCGAACACAGCCTCACAGTAGGCTCAGGGACACGGGTACGCTCAAAATAAGAGGATAAAACGGGTTGCACACTAATATGAAGTGCTTTGAGAATTAGTACCTGGAGGGTACTAATTTAAAGTGCACTGAAAAGCACTGATTCCCAAAGCACTACATATTAGTACCTAAATCACACAATTAGTACCCGGGCACTAATATGTAGTACCTTTACTGTTTACAGTGTCTACATCCACCGCACAACGCGCTCTTCACGTGAAAATCTACAAGTTGCCTCTCTCGTTGTTCCTGAATGGTCCCCTGATCCGCCTGCTGCCTTTGGACTCCTTATCAGCGCTCACTTCCGCGCTACGTCGCTGGCGACATCTTGATTCGTGGCCGCCATCCTGTCACCGGCCGCACAAACATCACGCCCTTCCCGGCGTTCTCTACTGTACCACCACACAAAGCAACAGCCCGATTCACTCTTTGCAGTGGCAGGCAGTGGCCTTCCACGACATACCTTGTTCCCAAAGAGGAAATCTTGCCTCGATTGGGAAATCACCTTCTCCACAGACCAAATCTTCTCCGCTGGGGCCCCACGCAACCTCCGCCGCACAAACGAGCGTCCAAAAACGGACAATCGTTTGTTCTTGAGTCGGCTCGTATTAAAGCCCCCTCGATCGTGATACATGGTACTCTCTATTGTCTTCACCGAAAGCAGATACCTCCCTATCCATCCTTGTCTTGAGCCCATTGTCCTATTCGAGATGCAGTGCAGAAACTTCATCGCCTTCGTCGTGGCTTGCCGTACGCAGATCTATCAGCTGACTAGAGGGATTAGGCTGACGAGATTTCGATTTGAAGTGACGCTCTCGGTCTCCGCCGCACCCGTACCCGACTCGAGCAAGGGACTTCACATCGTTGACCGCGACTCGAGCAAGGGGTTGCACATCCTCGACCGCACACCTGTACGCACCCTTCTCTTTGATCTAATCAATACCGTAGTACTGACCCATCGTCTAGGAACTAGCAGACCTCGAAGTCGCCCGCGCACCGGAGCCCGAGCCCGGTTGCAAGATGTACACATGCATTTAACTGTGCAGAAAAAAACACCCACAACGCGAGCGCGCCCCGAGCTACTCCCTCCGCGCATACCTCTCCCGCCTAGCCGCACTGGAGCCCTTTCCTCGTGCGACCATATCCCCACAGCCAGGCCCCCGCATTCATTCGCGTCCGCATTTCGCCACCTACCCGCCGCTTTCCCCGATCCCAGACCTCGCATCCTGCACTCGAGGACTTTACTCGTGCAGCCATATCCCGCGCCGACACCCGGACCTCCACATTCGCATGTCCATCTCGCCTCCCACTCGATGGCTCCGACGAAGTGAAGGGCTTTTATTCGCTTTGACCCGACGCACTCGAGCCCTTTCCTCGTGCAGTCATGTATCCCTACTTCGCTATCGCTTCTTCTCGCTGTTGTATTCCCTGACGTGTCTGTAGACCTGTATTTTTATCGTGTACTTATACCGAGCCTCGAACCAACGAGTGTTGATCTTAACCCACATTGCACAGAGCCGTGTGGCCTACCATTCATGATGAGAGCGTATTGTGGGCCATACAGGAGCCTCCGCAACTCTTGCTGACGATCCAAAACCACAGCGGCATCGTACAGTACGCCTTTCATCGAGAACTCCGAGGATCTGTGCACGAAGAAGACCTATAATTTATTGTTGGTTTGTGGTATGTACTCTTTGCTTCAATATTCTGCCGAAATTGGTAGCCATGATAGTCGCCATTTCTCCGCGAAAACTCGTCTGGTACTACGAGCTCGGGCACCACTCGGGCTCGGGCTCGGATTCGGGCTCGGGCACGCGCAACCCGCTATCTTGCTAAGATGTGTACGTATCTCCGCCCGACGTCAAACAAGGAACGAACCCCGTTAGTATCGGTATAAAACTAGACTCGGACTTCTTGCAACTATCTGTTTTGTACCATCCTTGAGGACCACTGCTTGCATTTGAACATGGCGAAAACCACCAGCTCCCACACGCTCCAAGTCGTCACTTTCACCACACCCCTCCCGATCTCAACCGTCCTCGCGCGCCTCGACACGGAGATCGCGAAGACTGCCTCTGGCTCCCCGGCCCTAACGGCTGGGGCGGAATCGCAGAAGGAGCTCGAAGCGCGCGTGCACAGCGTCGTCGGACCCAGCGGCTTCGTGTTCGTCCTTTTTTGTTTCTCCCTATCCCCTCGCGAACGACCCGCTGACTCGGGAATTGCCGGACAGTTACTTCAGCGAGATCGACTTCGGAGCGTTGCTCCAGTTCCACGCCAAGGCGCGCACGCCGCGGGCGGTGGTGTACGTCATCGGCAACCCGCTCATCGCGCAGAGCATCCTCCAGCACAGCCTGCGCGCGGCGCACAACGCGCCCTTGCGCGTGCTCTTCACCGAGACAGCCGACGGCACGGGGACGGAGGTCGTGTACAACTTGCCGTCGTCGGTGATAGCGTTAGATGACAACGAGGTGCTCAGGCTCGCCGCTGAGGGGCTCGACAGGAAGTTGGAGGGCCTGATGGAGAGGATCACGGCGGTTTGATAAGTACCTAGGGGTCAGTAAATTGAGGGCATTCAAAATTCGTGAATAAACCTGTCCTGCGTCCGGCCAAAGCGCACTCTCTAACCTGGAAAGCGTATCAAATCACATCGAAAGACAAACCAACCACCCAACCACCCAACCAATCAACAGAAAAACCGAGGCGTATGGTGCAGCGTAGAGTAGGGTGTATAGTCTATGTGGGGCGGACTGACGGCGCCGGCACGAAATATTTACAGCTGTGTGCAGTTAACGTTGCGTATCCGCCCTCCAAGATAGAAATCCAAACGCCATGGCCGCACAAGCGCAGCCTCATCTGCAACGGGGCAGATTGAGAGTAAATTGCGTGAACGGATGGATGGATGGTGAATGAATGATTAAGTATGCGTGGCGACGGACATGATTGATTTAATGTAATAGAGGAGGCGCACCAATTGCGCCGGCATAAGACCCGTCTATGGTTAACGTCACACGCTGAACTTTCCCCTCGCTAAACCCAAGGAGAAATACAAGTGCCATGAGTGTACACCCACAAGATACACACATGCAGAGCTACCGCTGATTGAGAGCGGCGTAAGCAGAGGCAGCGGATGATATCAATGGCGCCACGGTACCTTTGCTCGTTGGTCGGATGCCACCACTGCGTCCGGCCGAGGTTTCGGTCCCACCTCCTCATACGACCGATTTTCGCCTGTGCCCCTCTCCGTATCCTCCACCCCCATCTCAGCATCGTCTGTCCTCGTGGACGGCGCCCACCCCAAGCGCCGCGCGGCGCACCCAAGGGCCTCCATAACGACGAACACCAGCAGGGCGCAGAGGGTCGTGATCTTCAGTACGGCGAGCGGGGACAGCGCAGCGAGCGCGGCGCACGGCGGGCATGGGGTGTCGGCGCCGAAGAAAATGAGCACGTGGTACTGCACGGTGTGCAGGAGCGCGAGGAGGCAGCAGAAGGAGAGTGCGACGGTGATGAGAAACTCGCGCGCGAGGTGTGCGTATGCGGCGCGGCTGGCGCTGGCCGTGGGGGGCGCGCCGTCCGGCATGGATATCCCGCCACTGAGTATGGACGTACGGCGGGTGGGGCGTTGGAAACGATTTCAAGGGCCGGGAAGCGTGTGCACTTTATAAGTATGGCCACGGGGAAAAAAGCCGGAGAATGCTTGGGCTTGGCGCGCGATGTGGGCCTCTTTATGGGCGCGAGGTACGCACGCAGGAGAACTGGGACAGCGCTGTCCAGCAGGCTTCAGGGGATCACAGACCACCGGTAGGATGCCAGCACCGCCAAGGAGAGCACATGTGACATGTCTGCGGTGAGCTTCTCCGAGGAAGCTGGATGGGTCACGATGATCATCTGATCACCCAAGTCGGCGCGGTGTTGTAGACGCGAGGGGGTAACAGAGTGAGAGCACTGAAAATTTGGGGATTCAACGTCGGATTGGGGGGTTCAAAAAGGCGATGCGTCCAACCCAACTTTGAACTGGCAGGAAAGCTGAAACGACATCCCCGAAGTCAAGGCAGTTACAGCGGCAGAGTTTCCTGTTATATGGATTCCAAGTGAGATCAATCAACTTGTACCCTTGGCGCTTGGTTAGACCTCGACAGGGAAGCGACATTTGAGCAACATGGAAGAGCAAAGCAAGGCGCAGAGTCACGCATGTCACATCACCCGCCCATGACTGATCGCAACTGCCGCTGCGTGACTCCGCCAGCGACGGGTACACTACCCTCGCCAAGGCAAGAAACCTATATATTCGGTAATTTGATTCGACCATCCATCATGTAAATATTTTTAACTGAATTTATCACTACCAGCGCACACTTGGATACCTCAAAGATGTTGCCTCGGCACGCGATCACTGATCATCACTCGGGGTCAGGGCAACTCGATTCTTTTGGTTTCGTAAATGTCTAACGCTGCACAGGGCATTGAGAAGTCTCGAGTGCTTCGGTCGGGAGATGGCGAAACTTGGTAGTGTGGACTCACTCGTTTACGCCTTACAATACAAGGAAACACTCATAAAGGTTTGATCTCATTCTTTTCCACCTGAATTCGTTTTTGAGATAATTTTTTGTCTTCGATTTTCGCAGACTTCCTCTGATCTGGGAGTGGCCGGTCACTCGAAGCTCAAAGTGGCACTTGAGGCAGATCAGGCTGCTCTGGGTGACCACGTAGTGGAGGTGTTGTACTCTCCCGCTGATGAACGGGTTGTTCTTGCGCTCGAAGATAACGCCGCACAGTCACTACTCGATATCATCCAGCATGTACGTTTGCTGAACTGATACTTGTTTCTGCGGCTGAGGCTTTTTTTCTCTAGACGCTGGACGACGCCCTGCTCCACACTCGGGATGCGACCTCGAAGGCAAGGCGGCTCATCGGCAAGCTTGCGAAGGCATGCGATAAGATACCTTCGTCCCTGGAGTTACCCAGCGAGACGAACACGCGTCGTTTCGCGGCGGCTTCGGGGATGTGTTCAAGGCCATGTATCAAGGCAAGCCTGTCGCCTTGAAGCACATGCGTATGTTTCAGGGTACCGATCAACGAGACATACGGCGGGTGAGTGCGACGCCTGGCGCTTCAGCTCGTGCGAAAATAACTGACTCTTTGTTGGGGTAGAAATTCTGTCGCGAAGCTCTCGTATGGCAACGTTTGCGCAATCCATATATTGTGCCATTGATTGGGATTGACACGGAGAGCTTTCCTTCCTCGCTGAGCATGGTTTCTCCGTGGATGAAGAATGGGACGGTGATCAAGTATCTTTCGGGAATTCCGGATAGCGACCGACAAGGCATCGTCAATCGCTTGGTTCATCCTTTCATTATTAATGTGAAGGGATGTAAACTGATTTTTGGTCTCAGATACGAGAAATCGCGCAGGGCCTTGCCTTTCTTCACGATCAGCGTGTAGTCAGTCCACGGCGATCTGCGCGGGGTCTGTGGCATTCATTCTCCGCAACGGACAAAGGCTGACCCCTTGCTTTCAGTCTAACATTCTAGTGGATGACAACGGCAGTGCGTGTCTTACCGACTTCGGGCTCACCGTTCTCTCGGATGCCACCGCCACGCAAACGAACCATGGTGCTGGCAGTGTCCGGTGGATGGCGCCTGAGACGTTAAATCCCAGTGCATGTGGACTGACCGAATTCGCGCGTACACCGGCAAGCGATATCTATGCGTTTGCATGCGTATGTTTGGAGGTGATTTGGTCTTATCTTTGACGTCCATGACCGGGAATAATTTGTAAGCCTTCAGCTATACACGGGATATCCGCCGGTCCACGACGCCATCTTGCACGATGCCCCAGTAATGTTGCAGGTCATAAACGGCGAGCGACCGAGTCGTCCACCGAATCTTATCCCCGACCAAATTTGGCAACTGACGGAACAGTGCTGGGCGCACAACTTTGACCAGCGCCCAAGCATTCTTAGTATAGTGCTGGAGCTCGCGATGCACGAACGTCTTTCAGGTGAAATTAACTTATTCTGCCATTGGCCTCGATAGTTGACGCTTTTTCCAGCTGAGGTAGCCCTCAACTCGGATTCCACAATTTCCGCTGACCTGGACGACGGCACCGCGTCTGACCAAGAAGAGATCTATGGAGGCTGGGTCGACTCCGTGGTAGCCCCTATCGCCGAATTTATAGACACGTCTGTGGATCCACGGCACCACTATGTCGACCTGCGGGAAATGGCCGACGGTCCCGGGGGCACGACCCTCTACGTTGCGCGGGTGGTGTCCGCACACCACGAACTGCTAATGTTACCCGACGCCGTGAGGTATCGTGACGAGGACGATCTTACAGCGGAAGGCACAACTTTTGTCGCAATCAAGAGCATTCCGATGGTACCCGGGGGAAGTTCGAAACTGGCAGAAGTGTTGCGGGAACTGCGAAGTCTCTTCTGTGTACATTGCGAGAACATTCTTGGCATGGATGCGCTCTATGTGGATCCGGTGGAGGATGCGCTGTGGATTCGCATGGAACTCATGACTCGGAGTCTGTCTAGCGTCATTGAGCTCAATGGTGTGGGTCTGGTGCTATCGGATCGAATGATTGCTGGGTGTGCCAAGGACGCAAGTGTTTCTCCAGTTATCCTCTTTCTGAGTTTCTGAACTCTCAAGCAGGTTCTCGTCGCGCTGGAAGACTTGCAGGAGAATAATATCGCACCAAGGAATATACGTTCTAATAACGTCCTGATTAACTCGCAAGGAGTTTTGAAACTGAGTAGATCGCATTCCCTTCGTCATGTTTTCCTCTTCACTAATGAATTTCCGCAGCTAACCTCTCGAACGCGATGAAGTTGTCTGATGGCCCCTCGGTTTCGCGTTCGACAAACATCAGGAGGTGATTAAGCTTGCTCTCTCATGGTACTTTATTCAACCTTGCTTCTCCAGTGACGCAAGTGCGCTGGGTGCTCTGGTGTGGGAGCTGGCCGCTGGGCGACGTCCATCACTTCAAGATCGGCAAGCGGACAGCCAGTGGGCCCGCTGTCCGTCATTGCGTCTCGTACGCCTGCGTTCCACGAATCTATTCAAATGTGCTTCAACCCGGCGGCGACACAGTTCGGATATCGCCGACTCATCGAGGTCGGTGTTTTTCAATTCTCTACCACATCATAGACATGGCGCTGATAATTGAACCCGGCAACCAGAGCATGTTCATCCGCGAGGCGTGCGAGCGGGCGACGCTGGCTCAGTTGTTGGCACAGTATACAGCGTTCGAGGGAAGACTTCGGGAGCGGCGTCCGCGGTAGATGAATGAAGAGTTCAAAAGAGCCCCGGGCATGAGCAACTTACTATAATTCATGGACAATTAATACTAATCTCTCATTGCACATACCTACAATGCATGTTTCACAATTCGACAGAATATATCAAAATAATGAGAAAGCGGACAGCCTTACGATCCCTCCTCCTAGGTTAAATCCTCACGATGGTCGTTCATTCAAGCCGTCAAACGCATTGAAGAGCCGAATCCTGGAGGATCTACAAATCGTAGTTGATTTGGATAGAGGTACCGACAGCTCCATCGACGCCTGTCTTGCAGTCTCCAACAAGCGCATCATTCCCCAGCTCCGGTATACCTTGCGTGAGGATACAAATATCCGTCCCTGGGACATTGGGAAAGCGGAAATTTTCGAATGTGCAGTCAGTCGCGAGGCCATTTGATGGGCATGTTGCGCATGCAATTTCCCACTTCCTGTAAAGCAATGTTTCAATGCCAGCGACGAGAAATGCGAGGGTCGAGAATCAAAACTCACTGTGCTTCCGGGGGTCCATCCGCAAGTTCTACATCCCCAGCGCCTTGAACAGAGGTCAAGAGTTTGCCAGGGACTTGTATGCCTAAGAATACCGAAAGCCAGCCGCCGAGTTGAGGTAGGGCAAGGAGACGAACTCGATTATAAATTCCGAACCAGATTTGACCAGGTTCCATCTTCCAACCTGCGCAGGAATTCCCCAAAAGATGCTCCCAAAAGGGCTGTTCGGGTCTGATACCCCCAATTCCCTGGGACCAGACGGAAACGAGCCGTCTGTTGTCGTGAAATTGGGGACAGATAACGAGACGTTGCTCGCCGCCGAGGGTAAACATGTGGCGGCCGACAAAGGGGAAGCGGATGTCAGACCGAAGATGGTAAAGGAGAGCAGAACCATCGAGTATAACATGGTGTGCAGGAGATGATTTGTCGATAGGCATTAACTTCATTGATCAGGCCTTTTATACCTTCTCAGCAGCGTCCGTATGCTAGAACAAAAAATTCCGGTTGCCCTTCGTCGACGGCGAGCATGTGTATTGTCCATGGTGAATCGTATGGCTAGCCCGACCGGCCAGAGAGTCGCCGGAGTACAACACCTTAAATACCGGATCTTTCTCCGTCGAGCCCTAGCGACTCAGAAATTTCCACATGCGTCCGTGAACCCTGACCAGTTGTCTACTATCTGGTATGTGATAGGCCCGAGCGTGTCTGATTCATCCCTGCCGAGAACTTCGAGGTTAAGAACTTGAGGAACATATGATGATCTCAACGAGGAGTCTCCCGGGTATACCAACGAAACTTCATCTCGCCTACTTGATCGTAAGCCTGTTGAGACCGTTGCAGCTACTGGTGCGCAGAACAGCATCCGTGCGATGCCCTGAAAAAGTACGGAGATGGCGTTTCCGCGTTTCATGATATGAATTCCAAACTTGTTCAAAGCGCAACGAGCTAGACTGGGCGCTGATCTTGCGACTCGTATGTACTCCTCCGGTCACGAATCAGAATTGATTAGAGAGTCAACGAGAATTGCACAGCGGATAGTGGCAGTTGAATACATCACGCAACTGTGGTTAGAGATGTGCCGTGATGCATCATAGGGTGTCAGCTTAGAGATATGCATCATGCATCATGCAGCGTAAGTATATCCAGTGGGTCTTCATGATCGGGTTCCTCCAGTCGATTGATTTCTTGGGCCATCACTGTTGTGGCGGCGCGTGATGGCGGCCTGTGGACACATGTTAGGATGCCACGGCTAACAGATTGCTTCCGCCCACAACTGTGCTCGTCCTCCCGGCCCCCCTGCTCCCTTCCTCCCTTGGATATTCGCAGGACAACTTATACCACAATCCCGCGAACGTTGGGCAGCCTCGTTGCGCTCCCTCCTCCGCTTGTCGGGCCGCACTTCCAGCTTTAGTGCCGCCACTGCCGCCGCCGCTTGCGCGCTCCTTACGCGCACCAGTACCGGCGGGATGTCTCCAACATATTATTCCGTTCCCTGTGTCTGGTTAGAGCCTGTAATGGTGTGTCTAGACCCTCTGCTCGGGCTGTTCCACCCGTTTTATTGCCTCCGCCGCTCCCGCCTTTTGTGCCACCCATGCGCACCCCAGCACCTGTGCGCATCACGATGGATTGCGTACATTACGCTCCATCATATACAGAAGACTCGCGGCAGCATGCCCCTTCTGCCCCCTCACTCCCGACTTTGGGGGCTTTGCCTAGCCTCGCCGTTTCGGTCGTCTGTACGCGGCTCAGTCCCTACAATATGTCCCTCGAGGCTCGATTAGAGAATCTGTACGTGCGCTTCTCGCCTTCATCGCCATACACTGTCTTCTGACCTATTATCACCGCTTTCTAATGCACCCGCCTCCCGCCGTCTCTCCCGCCCTTGGGCCGCGCAGGGCTCCTGTATTTCAGGGGTTGGTTTTAAATATCCTCCTTACTTCGTGAATCGATAATTGGTACCATTAACATTTTCTTTACCGCGCGCTACCGGTTTTAGCGCGCCCGCCACCCCCGCCGTTTCTACCGCCCGCCTGATGAATCGCACGCACGCCAGACATTTAATTCAGTCCTGGGTATATCACATACACTTCCTCTCTCCCGCAAGCTCGCAATCGCGTCCGTGGACCCAATTCCCACCTCGCGCTCCAAGCTTTGTTGCCCCGCCTCTCCCCCGCGTTCTCCCGGACGGCCAGGGGAGGATACTCTGATTTTCCCCTCGCTTTCTTCCTCTTGCATACGTCTGTGATCCCTCCCGTATGCCGTCTGCCCGCCCTGTACCAACTGTACTGATTAATACCTTTTATCTTGATTTTCCCCCTCCCCGGCTTCCTCCCCATGCTTGCTAGCTTGTTAACATGTTCGTACTAGCTGAATACATCAGATTTCATAGTCAAAATTTTCACTCGAGCCCCTCGGGGAATGTAGCGCCTCGTTTGGATCTCGGTGAATTAAGCGCCCGAGAGCGTCTAATCCTCGGAGGCCGCGATCTGCTCCTCGCATCGGCACGCTAGGCCTTGGAGTTCTCAGGGCGTCATCCATTAGGATATTGCGAGTGCCCTATCATACCTTTCAGGTCTAGAACCCTTTGAAGGAACAGGATATCTGTTTTCAGCCTGCATCCACCTCGAAATTCCGGATCCCTATTTTCCCGTTCCGTTGATGCATCGGCCGTATGTGCGTCTGCAGTTCGCAATAATGTCGGCCCTGATTCTTTTTAGAAACTCAGAAAAATATCCAGCAGGAGAGAAAATCACACCGCAGCATCCTGCAATCCCATGGAACCGGCGGATCCGGTTTACATTCCTCGGAGGGCTCATATTTCGGTGAACGGGGCACCCAGGGACGACCATAAGACATCAATTGGCTGGAAAAAGTTTATTTCCCAAAAAGGACGGAGGTAGTTGGAAGACTGAGTCGAGTTCCGTCGTGTGGCTGCTAATGAGGTTCTGGAATAGTCAAAATTTGGCCACGAAAAAAAAAGTTCTTCAATCTCGAAATTTGTAATATAATCGATAACGGTAGGTCAAGTTACGATGTTCCACGATGCAAAGCCCTCCGCAGATGACCTCTGTATTGTCGAAAATGGCCGGTTCAACATGTGGCTAAATTTTGACCTCTCCCAATCACATATCAGAAGATATGGATCGCATTGGTTTCTAAATACGATGGTTTCCTCATGCTCAGAAGTGTAAAATCTGTGATACTCTTGTCCCCACAATCAAAACATTTTGTGGCTAAAGGTGCGCACATGCCAAAAAGAGTTATTTGATCCGATCAAAACCAGGTCTCGCTCCTCCTCCTCTCTCTTTCACTGTAACTCGCATTCCTTGCCATCAAACCCCCCAAAATTCTGGCGGTGGACTCATCATTTCCGACCCTTGGACTTCCCACCTCAGACCTGTGTCCGGTTCCTTGCATTGAGCATTGCCAGCGTGAAATGTAGTACTCCTACATCCGGCTTTCCTGGGCGCAGAATCTTCGACTACGACGCCTGTTCTTTGCCAGAGTCATAAGAATGAGTGTAAATTGATGTCACCTTGATCTGGGAAATACCTAGGTGCGCAGCAATTGATTCGCGCAATTCACGGTATTGACATATTCCCTGGCAATCTTTCCAAGGGCGAGGGTCCTAGTCCCGTTTAGACATCTAATCGGCTAAATACCCTCTGGAATACGATCCAAATCCATATCCTGTTCAGTATCTACCAATAATACCTCACGGTGAGCCCATCTTCCCTCGGACAGATTTTCCCCATCTATTGCATGGACACATGCAATTTTTTTTACCCACGGGACTATGGGGACAGGTGCGCAACGCCTGGTGTAGACCAGAGCACATCGCGCGAGGCCCAGAAAGTGTGGCAGCGAGTCGTGCGCCCCCGCGCCACGCCGATATTCCTACCCCATTGAAATGTGTTCATATAGGAGTTTACATGGCGCACGCGTGGCGTTGGACGCGGTTGCAACGCGTACAATGGCAATCGACTCGAGGCCCGTACTGCGGGACGGAAAATCGGCCGAACGGGAATCTCGAGTCTCTCCCATTCACCAAGCTGGTCGCCCATCCCGGCCAGACACATCCAGAAGGCCCACCGCACCGTGGATGAGCCACGCGTAGGCGTGCAAGATATGAGCGGCGCCTGGCGCGGCCGCACAAGGGCGTCAGTGCATAACATGTATGCTCACGGCATTGGGCGCTCGCGGACGGGGTGAAATGTACGACACCAGTTATGGACGGCGGTGAACTGGCGTGCCAGAGGGCACGAAGGGAGAAAGGAGAGCAGGTGAATGAAGGGGCACGCGGAGAATGATACGAGGGATGCGTGACCGGCAACGGGCGCGGGGCGTTCGCGGAGGGGTGCTACCCTACTAGTTTGCCGCTCCGTTCTGACCATCAGAACGGGTGGCTGTGCTGGTGGATAGTCCACCGGTGGATGGGGTCAGAACGGATCGGCAAACTAGTGGACACCAGTGGTGCAACGGTGAGTCCTTCTCGCTTTCTTACGGGGTGACAACCGATGCACCTTGATGCGTCCCAGAGGAGAAGATGGGTGATTTAAGGCGGTACATGGTTCTCCCCTGGCTTCAAATCTCCCAACTAACTTTGTTTTCCGGATCGGTTAACATCCTAGATCCCATTTGTGATGTGTGAATATAGATATAAAGGCAGGAAGGTGGACATCGACGCGCTTTTGTGTGACAGAGACGCAAAGTTTTGGTAGCACAGCATTACATTTGAGTAGATTTCTTGAATTGAAGTTATCATAAGATTTGGCAAGAAAATCGCAAATGTAATCCTAGATCTCTAGGACTTCGAAGCCGGGAGGCGTCATGGTGGTTTGAGCTGCCGTTCGAGGCGGATCAATATGATGCTCCCACGGTGCTTTGCTTCCACCAACACTACGGTTCTCTTTTCTTAGAGCCTAACATCTGGCACACACACCTTCTGCGGCGGACCCACTTCATTCCTGTTGTCTTTCCTCACTTCCTCGCCGCTACAAAAATTGGAGTTCCACCGGGCGGTGGCGGCTTGCTCCATTTTTTGTACGATCTGCATAAACAACGAGAAACTTTGAAGAACGTTGAATTCATGATCCCTGCCTCTTTGAACATTTCTTCTCTCCTGGTGCCACCTCAAATAATGTCCGTCGCCCAAGGTGACAAAAAATTTCCGACAAAACCAAGTTGACCTTTGACATTTTTAGGCTTGATACAAGTTGGACTTGGGTCCATTAATAGGTTAAAATTACTGTAGTCACCACAAAATTTTCCCTTGTTCTTCACCCCTTTGAGTTCTTGCAGCTGTTAGCGCCCACAGACGCCCGAGGTCACAAATGTGACATAACCCAAAACGACCACACAGGAAAGCGGCGATAACATTCGAGGGGAGGTTAAAGGATAGCAAGGATATATTTGAGATG
Source organism: Mycena vulgaris (assembly GCA_029204335.1). Lineage (NCBI taxonomy): Eukaryota > Fungi > Basidiomycota > Agaricomycetes > Agaricales > Mycenaceae > Mycena > Mycena vulgaris. The sequence goes on along the minus strand of JARGYA010000370.1, from coordinate 52,223 downwards.
GTCCAAATACATTTGATGTGTCTCCTCCCAGACCGAATAGCAGGGCGGGCTGGAAATGCCTCGGCGAGGAATATTTTAATTCAGCTAGCGCTCTGAGCCAAACAGATGCAATTGTGATGGCGGCCGCAGCGGCACCCGGAGATGGCACATTTGTTCCGCTGCCGCATGTGCCGCCTCTGGGTTGAAGCACGGCACATAAGCAGGCCCAGGTGCCAGCTTTTGACGCATGTGCCGTCTCTCCCGCCGATGTGCCATGTGCCATCTTTCCAGCTTTGGTCCATCCCGACCCCGAGTGATCGCGTGCCGAGACAACATCTTTGAGGTATCCAAGTGTGCGCTGGCAGTGATAAATTCAGTTAAATATATTTACATGATGGATGGTCGAATTAAATTACCGAATATATAGGTTTCTTGCCTTGGCGAGGGGTAGTGTACCCGCCGCTGGCGGAGTCACGCCGCGGCAGTTGCGATCGGTCATGGGCGGGTGATGTGACATGCGTGACTCTGCCCCTTGCTTTGCTCTTCCATGTTGCTCAAATGTCGCTTCCCTGTCGAGGTCTAACCAAGCGCCAAGGGCACAAACTACGAGTTGATTGATCTCACTTGGAATCCATATAACAGGAAACTCTGCCGCTGTAACTGCCTTGACTTCGGGGATGTCGTTTCAGCTTCCTGCCAGTTCAAAGTTGGGTTGGACGCATCGCCTTTTTGAACCCCCCACTCCGGCGTTGAATCTCCAACTTTTCAGTGCTCTCACTCTGTTACCCCCTCGCGTCCACAACACCGCGCCGACTTGGGTGATCAGATGATCATCGTGACCCATCCAGCTTCCTTGGAGAAGCTCACTGCAGACATGTCACATGTGCTCTCCTTGGCGGTGCTGGCATCCTCCCGGTGGTCTGTGATCCCCTGAAGCCTGCTGGACAGCGCTGTTCCAGTTCCCCTGCGTGCGTACCCCGCGCCCATAAAGAGACCCACATCGCGCGCCAAGCCCAAGCATTCTCCGGCTTTTCCCCCGTGGCCATACCTATAAAGTGCACACGCTTCCCGGCTCTTGAACTCGTTTCCAGCGCCCCACCCGCCGTACGTCCATACTCATCGGCGGGATATCCATGCCGGACGGCGCGCCCCCCACGGCCAGCGCCAGCCACGCCGCATACGCACACCTCGCGCGCGAGTTTCTCATCACCGTCGCACTCTCCTTCTGCTGCCTCCTCGCGCTCCTGCACACCGTGCAGTGCCACGTGCTCATTTTCTTCGGCGCCGACACCCCATGCCCGCCGTGCGCCGCGCTCGCCGCGCTGTCCCCGCTCGCCGTACTGAAGACCACAACCCTCTGCGCCCTGCTGGTGTTCGTCATTATGGAGGCCCTTGCGTGCGCCGCGCGGCGCTTGGGGTGGGCGCCGTCCACGAGGACAGACGATGCTGAGATGGGGGTGGAAAATGCGGAGAGGGGCGCGGGCGAACATCAGTCGTACGAGAAGGTGGAGCCGAAACCTCGGTCGGACGCAGTGGTGGCATCCGAACAACGAGTACAGGTACCGTGGCGCCATTGATATCATCCGCTGCCTCTGCTTACGCCGCTCTCAATCAGCGGTAGCTCTGCATGTGTGTATCTTGTGGGCGTACACTCATGGCACTTGTATTTCTCCTTGGGTTTAGCGAGGGGAAAGTTCAACGTGTGACGTTAACCATAGACGGGTCTTATGCCGGCGCAATTGGTGCGCCTCCTCTATTACATTAAATCAATCATGTCCGTCGCCACGCATACTTAATCATTCATTCACCATCCATCCATCCGTTCACGCAATTTGGTCTCAATCTGCCCCGTTGCAGATGATGCTGCGCTTGTGCGGCCATGGCGTTTGGATTTCAATCTTGGAGGGCGGATGCGCGATGTTGACTGCACACAGCTGTAAATATTCCATGCCGGCGCCGGCAGTCCGCCCCACATAGACTATACACCCTACTCTACGCTGCACCCTACGCCTTCGGTTTTTCTGTTGATTGGTTGCGTGGTTGGTTTGTCCTCCGATGTAATTTGATACGATTTCCAGTTGAGAGAGTGCGCTTCGGCCGGACGCAGGACGGGTTTATTCACGAATTTTGAATGTTCTCAATTTACTGATCCCTAGGTACTTATCAAACTGCCGTGATCCTCTCCACCAGGCCCTCCAACTTCCTGTCGAGCCCCTCAGTGGCGACCCTGAGCGCCTTGTTGTCATCCAGCGCCATCACCGACGACGGCAAGTTGTATACGACCTCCGTCCCCGCGCCGTCGGCTGTCTCGGTGAAGAGCACGCGCAAGGGCGCGTTGTGCGCCGCGCGCAGGCTGTGCTGGAGGATGCTCTGCGCGATCAGTGGGTTGCCGATGACGTACACCACCGCCCGCGGCGTGCGCGCCTTGGTGTAGAGCTGGAGCGACGCTCCGAAGTTGATCTCGCTGAAGTAGCTGTCCGGCAATTCCCGAGTCAGTGGGTCATTCACGGGGGGGAGAAAGGGAGAAACAAAAAAAGGACGAACAGGAAGCCGCTGGGCCCGACGACGCTGTGCACGCGCGCTTCGAGCTCCTCCTGCGATTCCGCCCCAGCCGTTAGGGCCGGGGAGCCGGAGGCAGTCTTCGCGATCTCCGTGTCGAGGCGGGCGAGGACGGTTGAGATCGGGAGGGGTGTGGTGAAGGTGAAGACTTGGAGCGTGTGGGAGCTGGTGGTTTTTGCCATCTTCAAATGCAAGTAGTGGTTCTCAAGGATGGTACAAAACAGATAGTTGCAAGAAGTCCGAGCCTGGTTTTATACCGATACCGACGGGGTTCGTTCCTTCTTTGACATCGGGCGAAGATACGTACACGTCTTAGCAAGATAGCGGGTGACGCATGCCCGAGCCCGAATTTGAGCCCGAGCCCGAGCAGTGCCCGAGCTCGAAGTACCAAGCGAGTTTTTGCGGAGAAATGGCGACTATCATGGCTACCGATTGCGGCAGAATATTGAAAGCAAAGAGTACATACCACAAACCAACAATAAACCATAGGTCTTATTCGTGCGCAGGTCCTCAGAGTTATTGATGAAAGGCATACTGTACGATGCCGCTGTGGCTTTGGACCGTCAGCAAGAAAGAGTTGCGGAGGCTCCTGTATGGCCCACAATACGCTCTCATGAATGGTAGGACACATGGCTCTGTGCAATGTGCGTTCAGACCAACACTCGTTGGTTCGAGGCTCGGTATAAGTACACGATAAAAATACAGGTCTACGGACACCTCAGGGAATACAACAGCGAGAAGAAGCGATAGCGAAGTAGGGTTACATGACCGCACGAGGAAAGGGCTCGAGTGCGTCGGGTCAAAGCGAGTAAAAGCCCTCCACTTCGTCGGGGTCATCGAGTGGGAGGCAAGATGGACATGTGGATGTGAAGGTGCGGGTGTCGGCGCGGGATATGGCTGCACGAGTACAGTCCTCGAGTACAGCGGCAGGATGCGAGGTCTGGGATCGGGGAAAGCGGGGGGTAGGTGGCGAAATGCGGGCGCAAATGAATGCGGGGGTCTGGCTGTGGAAAGAGGGTCGCACGAGGAAAGGGCTCGAGTGCGGCGAGGCGGGGGAGGTATGCGCGGAGGGAGTAGCTCGGGGCGCGCCCGCGTTTTGGGTGTTTTTCTCTGCACAGTTAGATGCATGTGTACATCTTGCAGCCAGGCTCGGGCTCCGGTGCGCGGGCGACTTCGAAGTCTGCTAGTTCCTAGACGATGGGTCAGTACTACGGTATTGATTAGACCAAAGAGAAGGGTGCGTACAGGTGTGCGGTCGAGGATGTGTAGCCCCTTGCTCGAGTCACGGTCAAAGACGTGAAGGCCCTTGCTCGAGTCGGGTACGGGTGCGGCGGAGACCGAGAGCGTCACTTCAAATCGAAATCTCGTCAGCCTAATCCCTCGAGCCAGCTGATAGATCTGCGTACGGCAAGCCATGACGAAGGCGATGAGGGTTCTGCACTGCATCTCGAATAGGACAATGGGCTCAAGACAAGGATGGATAGGGAGGTATCTGCTTTCGGTGAAGACAATAGAGAGTACCATGGATCACGATCGAGGGGGCTTTAATACGAGCCGACTCCAGAACAAACGATCGTCCGTTTTTGGACGCTCGTTTGTGCGGCGGAGGTTGCGTGGGGCTGTGGAGAAGGTGATTTCCCAATCGAGGCAAGACTTCCTCTTTGGGAACAAGGTATGTCGTGGAAGGCCGCTGCAAAGAGTGAATCGGGCTGTTGCTTTGTGTGGTAGTACAGTAGAGAACGCCGGGAAGGGCGTGATGTTTGTGCAGTCAGTGACAGGATGGCGGTCACGAATCAAGATGTCGCCAGCGACGTAGCGCAGAAGTGAGCGCTGATAAGGAGTCCAAAGGCAGCAGGCGGATCAGGGGACCATATGGGAACAACGAGAGAGGTAGCTTGTAGATTTTCACGCGAAGAGCGCGTTGTGCGGTGGATGTAGACGAAGAAGGAAGAAGGAAGAAGGAAAAAGGAAGAAGGCGTTCACAGTGCGGGGCTCATGCGGATCTTGATGCCGATGATGCCACCCGGGTCGCACGGCCAAACATGCACAGTCGATCACGTGGCGCTCAGAGACTCCTCGGAGTCTTCCTTAGTCTCTTGCTCGCGCAGCGTGCCTCAGCTCGCAACTTCCAGCTGTACCGCAGCGGCAGGGATTGGAAGGGATCACTCCCCAAGTTGCTCCCAGCGCCAACTCGACTCCAGGCAGTTCCTTGAAATCCTTACACAAGAGTCAAAATTTCAGACTACACCGCCAAAGTGCCCGCACGTTGGCCCCACCTGGAACGGTGGGGTGCCAGCCATGTTTTCTGAAACATGAGCCCAGGTGTCCTCCAGCTGGCGACCAGCTTTTCAATCCAGCCGAAATTCCCAGCTGGTCACCAGATGTCCATCCACATAAGCTCCATGCTTCTTGGCAGCATATTACGACCCAAATTTAAACTCTCACCAATTCTCGCCATCATTAAAACCATTTCGTCTCTACAGCGTGCGGGAGTCAGGCATATGTATGCACCGCGTTAGCTGCCGTACCTCGACAATGGACATTTGCGGAGCTCAACACCAAGTTCCAACATCCAAAGATAAATGATTCCATGAGATTCAAGAAAGGATACATGAGGAAGATTAATAGATTCCAACTCGCCACTCATTGACGGCTCAGCAAGGGTGGGGGAAGCTGCAAGTCAGTTGGAACTTGGTTGGCGGTAGGTCCGTGTGCAATGTTTGTCACTGTGTGTATGATCATGTGCATGTTGCTCGCCTCCCTTCCTTTCTCCCTCCATTGCTTCACCACGTTGCCCTTGTGTCGCATCCAGACCTCAAGGCCTCACCTGAGAGCCGCCTGCACAGTCATCATTGCACCGCGGGCAGGCCGCCAAGTTCATGTGTACGGGCACCGTTTCCCACCGTCATCCTCCGCAATATCGAGCGCGCGACCTTCGCCATCAGCTTCAAGTCCTCCTCCACCTAAGGCTCCAGGCAGTGCGCTGAGCGCTCGGATTGAGCGGTCTACCATCTCGTCGATGCAGGGAGGAAGCACGTTGGCATCCAGTGAATATACAGGCAGCAGCGCGTGGCGTCGTGCGCGCGTCCCCAAGCGTATCAAGTGCAAGACCACCGTCCTCCATGTCTGCAAGTGTCTGTCCAGTGTGCGCGCCTCCTCTTCAGGCTCTGCCAGCGTGTCTATTGTCGGCTGCCTCTGCTTAAGCAAGTGGCGAGCGCGTGGCCGCTGTACTTCGGGTCTGCAAGTGTCCCCGCTTCGATCGCACGACCCTCGACTTCTGCGTCTGGAAGTATGCCCATGTCGATCGCAAGATAGTGCTCCCGCTTCTTCCTTCACTTGCCTCGTCAACAAAACTCTTTAACCCTTGGTCGTCGACTTCTTTGAGCCTTCAAGTGCGCCTACATATACATAGGTTGTATCTCGAATCTGGACACTGTCAAGGCCACCTCAAGCTTGATCTTCAAAACTCAAGTGTCGCTCACAGATCCTTTTCCATACCTCTCCGCAAGTTTCTATGTACGCTGAAGGCCGCAAATCAAGCTCTAAGTTCAACATCCTCGTTCTCAGGCCGCTCCCTACCCACCATAATCAATTCCGCATCCGTTGGTTTTCGTTCTGCCTCGGTTGAGTTGCATCCTTTGTCGTCTTTATATTTTTTATTAATCCGTCCCTCTCAGCCAAAAGTCATTAGAGTGGCCGTCTATCGGGTGTTCTCTGGAAGGGTGCATGGAAGAGCTCATATTCTGTACTGTCTCTTGTATGCATATTTAGGCGGCCAATCTATTTTATTTACTGCAATGACCTGAGGATAAAAAAACAAATTACTGCTCCTGGATCTGCAGGTTGTCTCCAGGCACGGCTGTCAGCTGGTAGCCAGCTAGACCTGGCCCCAGGGTGGATCCATAGGAGAATGAACCTGGAGGCCAGTCAAAATTCAGCTGGCCACCAGTTTTCGACGACATGTGTTCAACATGTCGAATCCAGCTGCCGGCCACGTGTCTGACCGTTGCCGGTGTACGTGCTCCCTTAATCAAGGTGCAATATGCTGTCGCCGCAGGGAATTTTTTCACGCTCTCTACAGTCTATATGGCCTATAACTTATTCATACCATCGCACTCAGGTAGGCGACCGTATAAATACAATAACGGCGCGCGCGCGCGGAATTAAAGAGGCAGGACAGCGGGTGAAGCACTGGATGAAAGAACACACAAGAATCTCGTCCAGGTATGTAACCCTCGCCCATATAAATCTGGTTATTATTCCGATACCGGACACAATGTCATCAAGTCGGCGGGTCTGTCTGCTGGTACACCTGACACGTTCGAATACCATCGCCCATCCGGAGAAACGCAAGAGAGTCAAATTTTACTCCTTGCGCTCCAATGTAACTTGAAACAAGCTCAATATTTATCTCGGGATCCTCGGCCCAGTCTCATGAGGTACGTACACAAGAAATCCCGAAAAATACAAGGCCAGCTCTTCGTTCTGCTTAGATCACTGGCACGACTTGGGGCTCTTGCTTTGTCCATTTTAAAGTGAACAAAGACTTAAGATGTTGGTCTTCCAAACGCTCACGCCCTTGTGGCGCTTCACCTAGTTTTCCCCAAACTTCACGCGATGATTGCACGCGGGCGCCATTCCAACCCATATCTATTTCGACTCCCAGCGCAGAGTTTTGGATGCAGCACCTTTTGACATGGTCGAGGATCACCCTCACGACTCAAGGGCAGCCTCCATCACGCACATCGTACCCGGTGGTTTACAGCCCTCTGAACCCGGTGGATTCTTGCTCCAATTCGAACCGCCTCCCACCTGTTGGCTCTTCCCCGGGCCCACAACATATCTCCGTGGGAACGAACATCGAGAAGTCATTTCACTAGGAACTCTTATCTCTTGACAACGGGTGCTCCGTTCCTTCCCAATCGACCATTTTCGACCTCAGCAACGTCTGCATCTAACGACACGACGCTTTGCTGGTTTTATGGTCCCCCTTATGTGGCAGTTCTTGACAGCGCCAGCACTGCTGGACTTGTCCATCAGCTCCACTGGTAATGGCGAACACGACTAGATAGGGCCACTCCACAGGGTGCCACTCCCACGCCGTTTCTGCACCACTTGCAGTTCTCTCTTACATACCTAGCGCTGCAAGCCGAAATGTCGCACCAGCCCGGTTCACTGCACTCTTCGATGCCCTCCCGGCGCTGGAATCGCTGACCATGCGGTGGCGCCGACGAACGGCTCCAAACCCAGCTTCTCTGCCGTATTGAAGCACCTGACATGCGACCGCAGGCGCCCGATCGTCTTACCCCGCCTCCACACCCTCCGCACCGACCTTACCGTCGAAAGCCTGGAGATCGTTACGTCGCAGTGCGACCGCGCTTCGCCGGACGGTGTCAGAGGATCATGCCGCCAACCCCGACCCTGTCTAACAGATGTTACACGGTACATCGACCCTCGTATCGCCTACGCCGTTTCTTGGTTTTCTACGCGGAAGGGACATGCGAGACTGGGTACAGATCAAGGAGATAAATACGTTCGGACAAGATGTGCCCTTCATTTACATTACATTATTATTGTCTTACTTGTCGTATATTGTTCTAATCCCCTGTCGTGCTTCGCGTCACCAGACAATCTTACAGCCAGTTCAAGAAGCAATCTACGGCGTATCCCAACATCTCGTTCTCTACAACATCGCATCTACATACTAGGTATTAATCAAGTCTCTCCCAATATGACTCTAAACGCCCCCCGCCTCCTTCCGCAGCTCGATGCCCTCCGTTCTTTGCCGCGAGTTCAGGAACCTTGTGGGCCACACGACGCAATAGAGACTCATCGCGATCCACAGCGGCAGCGAGTCGAAGAGGTAGAAATAGCCCTCGTGGACGGCGAGGAAGCCGTTGTACCTGCACAAGTCGGTAATCAATCAATAACGGAAGCCGGGAAGGGGGGACTGCTACGCACCCGCCAGCAAACTCGGCGATACGGAAGATGGAGCGGATCTGGGGGAGGTACAGCGTCGGTTGATGGACAGAAAGGGGGAGGAGGGAAGGGAGGGAAGGGAAGGGAAGGGAAGGGAAACGCACCAAGATCCCGATGCACGTCACACAGAGCGTCCAGAACAGGATACGCCAGTTGCCGACCTGGTGCGTGCCGAGCAGCGTGAATGGCTTGCTCCCCGCCGGTGGTGCCCAGGCAGCTGGGAAGCGGGTTTGTCTACAACCAAATCGAAAATGAATCAGCGATGTGAAGTGGGGAGGGAAGGGGTGATGACTCACACGCGCCAGCCGAAAACGAGTATGAGGACTGTGAAGAGCGCGAAGGAAGCTAGCTGTAGGCTGAGACCGATCATCGTGATCTAAGTACAGTGCTTCATCAGCAATGCGCGCGAATGGATGGATAAATGGAACGCACCTTGTTCCCGATATTCGCGGTGCTCGCGTTCTTGGTCGCGGTGAGCCCGCCGCCGGACGCCTGCAGGAAAAACGTGATACCGTCGCTCCAGACGAAGAACTTCACGATGCGCGAGGGGCGGATGAGCAGGCAGCTCTGTGACACCTCTTCGGGGAACGTCGATGCCAGGCGCGCGAGGAGCATGTAGTCCGTTGCGAGGAAGGCGCAGGGCTTGAAGTCACGGTGAGTATGCGGAATTAGCAAGGGAAGGATAGCATGGACGCACAGATAATAGGATCAACTGCGATTGGCATGGTGAGATTCGTTGACCAAAGGAGAAGAGCATACGAGATGCGCACCATGTCCATGATGATATAAAGCCCGAGGGAAAACGGTGAATTCGAGAACACGATACGGAGGACGAAACCGGCGGCCATTGCTTTTAAGAATGTCAACGCGAGACGCCAAGCTAAATAGTGGACACTCACCAGTCATCCCCAACGTCAATGTGAGCATGAATGGCCTGCGCTCGAGTCTGAAGTACTCTAGCCGGTTGTCAGTGCTGAGATTCCACTGCAACTCGGCTACGATTCACGTATCCAGTGAAGAGCGGCCGAAAATGCATAGAACGCGAGGGCAATAATGGCGGGGAGTTTTTTTCGGGGTGAAACCACCGCTGGAGGACAAGGCTGTCAGTGTGTTTGCAGCACCGTTTGGAGAGGGGCAACGCACATCGGGACGGTCCTCTGGGCGGCCAGGGCCGAGGCAAGCGCCGCGAACAAGACGAGGGAGCGGAGGAGGCGCTTGGTCATCATGGGGGAGGAAATGAAGAGATCCGGGGTCAAAAGTTTGTGCTCGGTAATAGAGGGCGGAAAGTAGAAACCCGCGAGGCATTTACTAGGCGCCTCGCTTGTTTTTCCTCGCGCATTTAGGAAGACGAGAGACGCTACCCAAAGGTGCAGGAAGAGAGGGTCAGAGGACGCCGGTGGAACATAGGTTGAGATCTCGTCCAACGAGCAAGTCTTGTGCGGGCAGCAGGTCAGAGTCGAAGCAGAGTCAAAACTTGAAAGCAGTGCCAGAAGCTCGGCTTGGGCTCGGCAACTGGGATCACGGGCCGGCGCATTGATCCGACATCCCGATTGCACCCGGAGCTCGCTGCTTATCTCTTCAACACTGCAATAAATAAGGAGGGTGCGATCTACTTATTTCCATTGGTATTTAGACACATTAATCTTCGTCGACGACGATCCCAAATTAGGTTGCCTCCTTACGTCTACATAGCGTCGAAGCTCAGCATCTGCGAAACATTCAGATTCAATGTAATACGGTAGAGCGAGCGCGAGCTCTTGATTCGGAATATTTCGAGGTTCAATCCACCTCCGTTCAAGGAAACGAGCACCAACAAGTTGCAATTTTTCCTATGACCAGCCGCGGTCATGTTTGTTTTTCGAGGTCCGTGCGCGCGTGAGGCAGCATATAGTTGCGAGGTCCTGGCTCCGGGCAGGAGACTTGGCGACGGGGATGACTCGCGCAGGCAGGAACATCTACCTTGGGACCGGGTACAAGAATTACACTGCAACTGATGACTACGTTCGATGAGGACGTTCCTGATTGTTCCCGTAATGTCGCAATTGGGCACAATTTTGTGCCGGCGAGATCTTCGACGTCTGTCCCTCCATATAGTCTCCTGTCCATGGCACATTCCCCGCCCCACGCTGGTGGGCTCAATGAAGGTAGGCATGCCGAGCAAAATTCTTCGATTGAGGTAATTATAAACTGAGAATTTAAATTGCAGCCTGTCACGACTGGATGAATTCCCCAAATTTCCGGCCTCAACGCATGACGGTAGATGCTCGAAGCCCACCCCGAAGTAGGATTTAATTTTCCCTGGAGAGGATGGTTGAATCAAGAAAGGCTGATATCCTTTGTAAAAACTCATCCATCACGTTCGTCGACCGGTGAAGAACGGGAACGGGATCGAGCCAAATGGCTACAGGCTTCTTCTTATCTGCTACTGTCACTGCGTTCCGGTCCCATGTAGCCAGAGGTGGCCTACCCGCGCCTACGACGTTCTACCTGGGTCTACACGAGTAGACCAGGGGTGCCTACCCGACGTTTGTCTACAGCTCCGGACAATCAAAGTCAACAAATTCGCTAGCAGGCCAAATACTATTTTCTGAGCTTGGTTGAGTTCGGAATCAGATTCAGCACCCCAGAATACATTTAAAACCGATTTTCTCTCATTTTTTTCCACGAGAAAATGGGTTCGGCCAAAATTTTTGGCCGGTTGAACAAAATTGTGGGTACCTCTTTGAGCCCCTGGAGGTACCCAGCACTTGAGTGTACCATCCCGATAGCCAAAATGTCTGAAATGAGCTCCAGGACTGTGTTACTATCCCTAAAAGTGACTTCCAATTTTTCCCTTGAACCCATGGTCGCTGAAGCCAGGTTCACGTGTGACTGTTATGTCACGGTAACACCCAACTCTGTCAGGGATCTCCCATGCAACGGCTCGTTCGAAATGGTTGTTTGGTACGGTATCACTCAGACAGGTGAAAAGAGCTCAAATGAATATTTTCATGATTTTACCTCTTATTTTCGGTGTCCGGCCAAAATTTCGGGGTCCGACCAATAGAAAAGTCTTATTTTCTCCGCAACGGCTCGGTAGTTTTGGGTCAAAATATTTCTGGGACCTCCTCTGACTGTTTCCTTTCGATTCCGATGGGTATCGGAGTGCAGTTAAGTGGTCGGTAAATTTGTTGACTTTGATTGTCCGGAGCTGTACATCGTCCTACGTTCCTACGTGACATAGCCTCAATTCAAATGTTAACTACCCTTTCAACTTCGGTATGCAACACAGTGAAATATCTGATATTCAACCTCAGCATAAACCCACAACCAACGCACAATGCACTTTTTTGAAGTAATCAATAAATTCTCTGTTTGCGATATGTGCCTACATAAGACGGGGGCGAGCTTAATCAGCCTACGTCAGCCTACCCCGCGTAGGCACATGGAGCCACATGTGCGCCAACTGCGCCTACCTCGGGTAGGCCGAGGTAAGCCAAGGTAGTCATAGGGATATTCCTACGGCTATGCCTGCGCGTGTAGGCAGACCCGCTGGCTACAGGGGGCCGGAACGCAGTGTGTCCCAATCACGTCTGTCGACCGTTGAAGAACGGGGACGGGATCGAGCTCCAATGGGTACAGGGTTCTTCCTATCTGCTACTGTGCCACTGATGCCACATTTCACAGATGGAGAATAACGAGTCTTGCGGACGTCCTCGACGTATAAAAGGTGCATATGTCGAGCCATGATTCTTCATCAGTCTCCAACATGTTCAATACTAAAGCACTCTTCACTGCTGCTCTCATCGCCGCCACGATGCTCACTACAGCTTGGGGGAAGGCTGAAGCCGTCCTCTATGCCACTAGTGATTGTACCGGTGCCCATTCCGGTACCCTTGGAATGTCTACCGGTGTTTGCCACAGTAGGTTTGTTGGTATACCCCGTGGACATCTACTGACCATTTGAATAGGCACCTACTTTGTAATCTCACCCCCGGGAGGCGCCTCCAGTGCGGGGTATGCAAATTCGATCCATTTCTACACCAATGGAGCGATTGAGGATTATTTGTACTGTGAGTCCTAGAAGCTTACTTGAACATTACCTCGCTACGTTATACTAGATTCCGACACAAACTGTAATGACGAAGTCGAGGGCTCAAGCGGCTCTTCGGGTTGCGTCTCCCCCGCAAGCAATGTTAAAAGCTTCAAGAAGAGGGACTGAAAGGCAAACGCGAAGAGTAGAATTTGGATTTTCCTGCTCAGAGGAATAAATAGCTGTGAAATGTGATACACAAATTCGAGAGCATTGTTAGACCGGTGAATGTCTGTATATGAGGCAGCTTCGATATACAGACCAGTCGGTCTGATCATGAGTTTGAAATTCCAATGCGCGCGCTATTCCCAAAAGGGCTATTAGATCAGCACTGCGCGCTTGTCGTCCCTTCTCGCGGGGGATCCGTACCTTGTACCGTAGAGCATTTATGGGCGACTAAGCGAGCTGCTTTAGCCTTTCCTAACTCCGAACTTCGGAGTTGTTAGCCCACAAAGAATATTTCTTTGTCAGATTGCCCTCCTTTGGCACGACCGTCGGCCCGCCAAACTGTTGCTTACAAATAGCCTTTTTAGGAATCTCGCGCGTGTTCCAATAACAAGTGTAGCGCGCTTTGCGGCAGAACTCACTAACTAGGGACTGGAAATTCCTCAGTTCTGGTCCAGCATTAATCCCGGGCAGGCTCGGATAAAATCCCTCCCACTTGCACACTAGTGAACCTCAATGAATAGGCGCAATTGGGATTTGGATTTGGATTGAAGCAAGACTTTCCAACTGGCTTTCCAAAACGGCTTGCCCCTTTAACACTGATGTTACACAGTGTATGTAGATATCGATTATCGCAGCATTTCCCATTTGGATGTAGTTACCGGTGTCGTCGAATGCCAGGAAGTCCAGCCGGTCATCCGGTTAATAGCTGCGCGCGCAAATAGAGGCCTCGCTGGAGCGGTGGAGGAGGGTCTCAGCGGCGCAGATAGACCTCCGAGACACGGAGAGAATGCAGGCAAATTAAAGGCGGAGCACAGATTGTTGTCGTTTGATATCCACTTTTTGAATTTGAGGGCGGGGTGAGGGAGATGAAAGGAGGTAGAGGGCGACGATGGATCAAGAGTAGGTGGACGTAGATGAAGGCGGATACGTGGAAATAAGGATGTTCGCCGGATATTCGCTGAATAATGGCACTTTTGAGAGTATCGTCAAGACTCGGTCCAGGAGGCTTCAGGAATACGAGTTATGGGCCTCGTAAGAGGCAAGACCAGGACCAGCGAAGCCGAAGTCAGAGAACCGACGGGGAGCCAGTAACGAAGTACATCGCCACACGTCGCAGATGGAGTTTGGGCGAGACGGGGGGCGCGAGCAATGTGAAGCAAGAACGGAAGCAGAGAACCCGACTACTATAGTAGAGCTTGAGACCATGATCTTGAGAGGTCGGGCTGGAATTTGGGCAGGGACATTGCTAGAGAGACCTCAACCCGGATATTCCGATGGCCGGGACGGCCTGCCGCCTGCGAGGTGCGAACGTGAATAACGCCAGGTGTGACAAAGGTGGCAGAAGTGGCACCGTGACCCGATCGGCTGCGATCGGACAATTCGTCCGAAGTGACACTGTGACAGACTGTGACCATCACCGCTTTCACCTTGCTCAATGCTCTCACCACGTCCGGCATATGTCCGCCAAACATCCCTCTCACACGGCCACAGGGTCTCGCTACATGGAATCTGGTATTGTCTTCGGAAATGACAAAATGCAAACGGCTTCTTGACGGCTTCTTTGTAACTCAAGATCAAGAACACAGAAAGACAAAAATTTTGGCCCGTTTTTTATGTAGCGGTGTTGGATACACCTCATCCTGAGACGGTGCTCAAATTTCCCTCCGCCGACGAGGGCCGCCTGGCTGTCTAATATTAGCGCGAGGCTGTTCCGCGTCAAGAATATCAGTCATGGTCGTCATGTCGTGATACGCCGCCGACTGCGGGGACTCTCTCTACGATATTCTTGTGCAGATGAGGAGATTGGACTATCCCGACACGAGAAAACTTTGTTTGAACGACATCTAGTCAGCCTAGGCTAGAAGCAATTCTGGGCATCTCAACGGGCGCACAATGGTAATATTAAATTAAAACCATGCGGGGATGTTGTCAGGTTGTCATGAATTGCGGCAGCAATGCGGATACAGCACATACACCCTTGTACTCATACCGCCATGACTACGGCCACGGTGGAGGAGGTCGCTACACACCTGGGCAAACTCAAGATATCCTCACCCTTCGAAGGTGCGTACTCGGTCGCCCTCGTACTTCCGTCACAAATATGCCTGATTTGTACCCTCGCAGAGGTCCGCACACAGTATAAGCCAGACCCCACTGCAAACCGCGACGAACCCAAGCTCCCTTCACCCGTCGACGGTGCGCCCCCGTTCAGTATCGTGTCTTTCGGCACCTCCCTGACATGGACCCGCAGAAATCAAGAAAAGAATCACTGCAGACCTCGAAAGACTAACCCTCTCATTACCCAGCCAAGGTGCCTCCTCATCCGGTTTCGTGCTTCCCTCCACATCTCCCTAATCCACCCGCGCAGACCTAAGACTCCACATATCATATAAGCCGACAAACGCCGACAACGAGGCGTGGATCAGACGCCGTCTCATCCATGAGAAGGAACCCATTCTCTTCGTGGGGGAGTCCGGCGACCGCAGTTTACCGGCTGCGCTCGCCATGATGCGGGGATCGTGGGACGGCATCTGGGCTGGGTCGGAGCAGAACAACTGGTTCCCTAAGAATCCCACGCTCTCTGCCATCCTGAGGAGCGCTCAGGGACGCTCGACATCGACTGCGTGGCATTTGGGCCGGAGCAGTGAGTCATTCTTCTCGAACGGTCGGAATCGGATTCATGTATGGACCTTGAGCAGAAAATCGCCGCGACGGGTATGCCAACTTTATTCATACCGATCAGGCCTGGCGAACGAAGGCTAGCGAGCTACGCCACACGCTGTCGGGAGTAACCGATGCTCTCGATAAAGCCACCCAGGAGGGTATCCTGCAGCGCCTCTCCCTTATAATCGACGCTACGAAACTCGGGTTATCCGTTCGATCGAACAACTTGTCTCCTGCGCTCCGTAGCGATTCACCTCCGACCCGAAACATCTGGTTCCAATGCCCATGGTCCACGAATCCTGCGGTGCTGGTCGAAGGATTCATTCGCTCTGCGGCAGCGGTGCAGCAGTCCGATGATGTGATTCTGCTCGGACTGACGGCTCACTCGTGGTACCAAGACACATATAAGCTTGATAACTTAAAGAGGGTCGCACGGGAGGTCGGCTACGAAATCTTTATGGACGAATGTCTCATTCGTCATGCAATCGACGCCGGCTACAGACATGAGGGCGTCAAACATATCCACGACTTGATTCTCGATTATCATCAAACCTTCGTGTTGGTGAAGCGGTGAGTGATGTCTACATTTAAGGTGGCTCAGCGTTAACTTGAAATGAAGTGCCCCGATGGAACATGCCACGATTCTGGATGATATCAAGAAACGGCGGGCGGAATGGGCCGATTTGGAGGCGTATCTGCGGGACCTGAAGTCGAGACAGGAAGAGCTCGAGCTTGTAGTCAAGTCGATGGGCCGGGCATGATAAATCTCGGTGCCTTCGCCAGTCTGGATCAGAGCTTCATGTACTACTACTACCTTAGGACGATAGGTCCGACGAATACCGCTGCATATTTATTGAGTTACGTTCATGGCGGTTCCGTCGCTTTGACTCGTGGTCCGTGCCTTCCCTCAGGTGATCTTCAGGCAATTTAAAACTTTCGCGTGGCTGGGTTGGAGAACTGCAATTTGACGCAACAGTTGATCATTCCACAAATGGAGTGCGGCGACGGTCTTGATGCTGAGCGTCGTCACCTGTCAGGATTCCTCAAGGCCTTGACGGCACAAAAGAAGAAGCTGCTAAGAATATGGATACGGCATGCGCCCTGAACCCCGAGCCCAAGAATCTATTTGCAGAGAGGATGTCGCTGTCTGCCGTCCCCCATGCGCCACTCTCCGTCCGGCGCTCACCCCGTACGTCCACAGCGCCCCCCCCGAAATGTCAGCTCGCATCCACGCGTCGCGCATCGTCGCGCGCGCGGTGGTAGAACGCGCACCAGACTCACGCAGTGCATCTTAGCCCATAATGATATTCCACACGTCAAGCCTAGCTCAGTCTATCCATCATCGGTGTCAGTCAAATGTATGTACAATGCGCCGACGGAGCTCCCGGCGGGCGTGCGCGGGCGGCTGGCTCGTAGCAGGGATTGCGAGTTGCGAGGCTGAGGAGGACGGAGCCAGGAATCCGCGGGAGCCCGGGGCCTAGATCGGGGTGGATGGGGAAGTAAAGTGAGGCGAAGAGAGTAATCGTGAAATAATGAACGTATTCGGGCGAGGATGCCCAGTCGAAAGCAAGTGAGGAAAGAGAGTGATGTGATGGGAATGTATATAGTGGATTGGTTCGTGTTCGGCGGGGGAGGCCTAGGGGCGGTCAGAAGCGGATGAATGGGCGCTCAAAGAGCGAGAACAGGGAGCGCGTGCGCGAGGATGCGAATTCGAGTGGGGAGCGCGCGCTCAGATCACGAGCGCAGCACCGGAGTGACAGCGAGCGCCGCCACGTTAACCCCGGGCTCGTCCTTGAGCGCGCTCCCCCCCGCCGATCGCGGGGCGGCCGCCGGCACCACGGTGGAATCGCGGTGGAACTGGACTCGGCGTGCGCGACGTTGGCGATGGGTCGGTGGCAATGGTGACGGGGGTGGGGGTGGGGATTAGGAGGGGGTGGTGCCGGGGGCGAAGCTCGACGCCTTGGACGCGGATGAGAGTTTGGAGGCCTTGATGGAGGAGGAAGAGGCCACCACAGCTTGGGCGTCGTCGTAGGCTTGGGTGTGGAGGAGGAGGTGGTGGCGGCGGGTGCTCCGAACGCCTCTTTTTACCTCCGCCGGGGCTTCACCTCTCCCTCGACCTTCGTGCTCGTCGTCGGCACGGCCCTGGTGCTGCCCGTCGTCGCCCTACCTCGGACTGACGTACCTATCAGGCATGCGGCATGAGCAGTCGGAACTGTCGATCCGTAGCGGATGGTGTCGAGGTTGGGTTAAGGCGTAGAATCTGGAATGGATTTCGTTGGTCACTGTCAACCGCGAACACAATTTGGGTGGGTGGGAGGCGACAGGCGATTCAGAGCAAGGACATAAAGACGGCATATCGTATGGTGCAGGCAGAGCTAGAATACTGGAGTGTTTCAGTGCTGAAGGAAGGAAGACAGAGAATCCAGTTGGTGATTCTCTCAGTGGGAAAACGGCAGCGCAGGAAACAGGCTACGCCACCAGGGTCGGGCTGCAAGTTGAGAGTGGAAACGTAGCTCACCACTTAGTCGCACGGAACTCACCTCCGACCTAGATTTCCGAAGACTCGCTGAGAAGCGAAGGATAAAAGGCAAGGTGGCAGGAGCAGAGCAGAAGTAGCACCGCCACCGCGTGGAAGCGATGTGATCCGATCAGCAATGATGTCGGAGGTCGATCGATTTAGCCCCGGCGCACTCACCGCTCGGCGCCGAACCTCCCGCGCCAAGCCCCACCGATATCCCTCTAACATCCCTCCCGAATCCCGTCCTTCGCGATTCGCGTGGAGGCTCTCCGTCCCGTCAATGCGTCAATGCGTCCGCCGTCAGCACCCGTCAACGGTGCTTCGAGTGGGACAGGGATACTGCTCCGATCAGTGAACTCCGACTGAGACACCGGCGTCGTCCGCCCATGATCGATGATGCATGATCCCTCTCCGCAGCATTCTAGGGCCCTGCAAGTAATTTGAGAACAAATGGGACATGGGAAAACCGGGGGATCCAGGAAGTTCGGCTATCCGCGAGACCGGCAAAGTGACCAGCGGCATCAACGGCGGCATGTTTCGGACTTTGAAATAAATGTTGGCTCCCCCTGCCGTTTTCTTGGTGACTTAGTGGTATTGCGGACGCGGTTAAACCCTGCCTGTCCCTATTGCTTCCCGTGCGATGATGTGTGAAACAAAAACTAGTTAATACTCAGATACAGCTCTTGAGCTTGTATTGAGCCGTTCACAATAGGTATTACTATCCTTAGCCCACATCTGCAAAAATATTTTGATGGGACTCTCTCGATACCGTCTGGACTCGGATTCTCTTAAATTTTACGCAGAGTTTGAACTCAGGATCTAAATAACGTGTCCGAATATTTACAGATTTTACCCCGACTCCGAGATAACGGTATAGGTATGCCGATCGGACGTCCATTTTTTGATACTTTTGACATACCTCTGCAAAAAAAAGTCACGATGGTCACACTTCGGCAGATCAAGCCGTTGGGCTCCGCCATGGGCCGACTCCTGACCTTTCCACAGGCACTCGAGGCCGGCATTAAGGGATTCATTATACTAAAATCTACAGTGCTGCCGTAAACTAAAGAGGGCATCGCGGAGGTGTCGCGGATGTGGTCATGTCAAGGAGCGTATAAGGAACGTAAGTCAGAATCGTAATCGTGGGGTGTCGGGGTACCACGGTTGGAATTGCTGAGGGGCATAAACTCGGGGGAGAAGGGCGGGGGATGGTCAATGGGATGGTGGTAGTAGTAGTCGGGTTGCGGGGGTGTCCATGAATTACTGAATGTGTAGAGAGCACGAGGAAGAGGTGGGGGAGGCACGTAGGTAGAGGACCCGGATCCGCTCGCAACGTTCTCTGGCATCGTGGTAAGGACATCGTCCATAGGCGCATCTTGGTCCGAATCGTCAATGGGCACCGCCGGAACTGCAGCGCGACGACGACGCCCCGCACGCCACAAACCCGCGTAACGTTTGTCCTGCTTGAGTTCTTCTTTCTGGCCGAAATGCTCCCGGATGCGCGCGATGAGCACTTCGCGCGTGCCAACCTTGTCGAGGTTGACAAGGTTGAGCGACCATGCCAGATCTTTCAGCTGCGGAGCCTTCAGCGTCTTGATCTTGCCCTCGAACTCCATCCCCTCTCTGCCCAGCTCGACGCGACGCTGAATGACCTCTGCATCAGCCAGAAGTCGATTCGTGCGGTTCTCGTCGTCCTTTGCTTTCTTTTCGAGCTGAGTCGTTCGCTTCTCCTCTGTGAGCGCTTTCCCCTCCGCCGAAGTGACCATGCGAGCCGTGGTGGACAGTGTACGATCGTTGCCGCCGCGCTTGGTCGATTTCGCATTGAGACGCGTCTGGAGTGACTGAATATGGGACCCAGCAAGAACAGCATGCGCTTCCGCAGCAACGGCCTGCGATTTGGCTGCATCGCGCTCGGAGGCAAGTTTCAGTGCAAGCGTCTTGAAGTGCTCGACAAGGGCTGGGCCGGAGAGTTCAGGAGGGGGTTCCATAACGTCGACGTGGGAGGATGACGTGGGAGGGGACGGTGGTGTCACAGAGGAAGAGGCAGCGGAGGTGTCGGGACGACGGTTCCTTCGAGGAAGAGGCGCCAGAGTTTGCGGAGTCGGACGGGGCTACGGGGAAGCCTAGCGGTAGATGCAGCTGGGTGAATGTGGAAATGCTGGGGGCGAAGTCCGCAGCCGCGAAGATCTCTGGCGGGAGACGCGGGAAGAGGCCGCTTGCGTCGAGATTGATTCCCGACTTGAACCAGGCTTGCTTGATGGTTTCGACCTTGAAGGACTTTTCGCGGACGCCCATCCACTCCTTGACGATATCGGCGACAAGGATGGTTTCACCGGTCGTGTGAAGAACCTCATCGCACCGCGTGCGCCAGTGTGTCTTGGACGGACCGAATGCGCCAACGTCGCAGGGTTGTAAGCGGTGCGTCTGATGTGAGCCCATCATTCCGATCCGGATATCCTTTTCGCTGGCAAAGTCGATGACATCGATCTGATCGCGCGACTTGTGGCCGTCGTCCAGAAGAAAAATCGGAAAATCGGGGTCGCTGTGGGCGAGGGCAGCGGGCGTAAACCCCTTCTGGAACCAGAGTAGAAATGCGGCATCGGTTGTCCATCCAGTATCCGTTGTACAGATCCTAAAATATTGCGTCAGAGTTAAATCAGTTTAAAATTGTAAACGCGCACACAATGTCGTCCCGGACGTCAAACCATGCAGGACACATCAAGGAACCCGCAAAAACGAATCCTGGGGGGACGGTGGAGGAGCCGTCAAGACAAACACACTCATAAATAGTCGTGAGTTCGAGCTCGTCGCTCTTCAGCTTGTACCGCGCCATGTCCGCAGACGAGAACAAGAACTGCTCAGGTGAGCCTTTCCTGCCCCCACCACGCTGAATTCCAACTTCGTCCATGTTGTAGATGTTGCACGCCGGGATGGGCCGCCCGTTGTTAGCGAACTCGGTCTTCAGTAGATCAAAATGGGCCTTGACGTTGGTCGGATTGAAGGCCTTCGCGCGCTTCGGGTCGAGCCCGGACGGACGACCGATGCAGCAGTCGGGGTGGCGTCGCAGGAAATGGTCAAGCCAGTGGGATCCGGGGGATTTTCCGCACAACGAATACACCTTGGCGCTGATGGTCCTCCGGGACAACGGAATACCAGCGAACCCATAAAACTTGGTCCATGCAGCTAATACCACTTCCTGCTCCGGCGTCAGACGCTGGAACCTGGCTTGCGCGTCAATGCGAGTCTGGACGGTCCCCTTCAGCCGCCGATGGATCGTCGCCTGCTGCTCAGGAATCTTGAGGGCTTCAGCGGCGTCGCGCGCGTTCTTGTACAGCCCGGATCCAATGCCAGTGACCGCCTCCTGGACCTTGCTTTCCTTCTTCTTCAGTTTGAGCCCTGCTCGCTTCGCTGCCTGCCGCGCCATTTCGCGACCGTATTATTGAAAAGAGTGAAGATATTAGAGGGTATCGTAAGGTGGGGGTATGTGGGGGTCGACGCCGCAGCCTCGACGGACGCAAGGACGCGTCAGGGTCGACCGTGCGCGACTTGAGCGTGTGGTGAAGTACAGGGAGGAGATGATGCCGAGCGGAGTTTGAACTCCGCTCTTGGATTGTCACGCGTTGGAAAAGATGGTCGAAAACAGAATTGGAGCGGCAATATATTTCAGCAAAAAATGACAGTGTACAGAGACGACCTCGAAGACGAACTTCCAATTTTTTCTGCGTCCAGACATGGAGTACAGCGGGAGGTAGGAAAAAGGGAAGTGTTTGTACGTGTTTCAGACTTGATTTTGACAGCGTTAGAATTTATTCCAAGGTCGTCCGTGGGCCCACCAGAGGAATAATTTAGAGGTGCGACGGAGAAGTATGTAAACGTTTAAACCTATTTTATCTAAGCGATTGAGAGAGGATTGAGATCGCTAGAAAAGTTTTTTGCAGATGTGGGCTAAGGATAGTATTGTACATGATCGTGTCCACCTCATTCATTCTTTTCAAGTAGTCAGCATTAGATGCCACTGGTCTTTTGGGGGAAATAGGCGAGAATGAAGCTGAAGGGTGGCAACGCGGCTTGTGCCGAGGAGGAAGGAATGATGCCGCGAGCCAACTTTATTAGTAAAACTATACTATTATAGGCCCCCCTCTGACAACGTTTTTTGATGGCGCCGGGTTACTGCTACGCGCCACCGTTAGCTTAGTTATTTCACAAAACCACTCTCCGAGATGTATTATATAGTCTGTCAAAGTTTCATATTTTGTGGAGAACTTTTGCGAGAGTTAGAGAGATGCCGGCGGGCACTGTCACGTTTGACCCCGGTACTGACAAAAATGTCACCGATTTTTTCCGCTTCCATTTCTTATTTTATAGCAAATCTAAACCGAGGGATACATTTGAAACACATATATTATGCCTCGAGGACTTTTTTTGGGGGAACAGACACTTGGGTAGAAAGATATAGCAGAAGTGGTAGGTGATTTGATCAAATTTGATCAAATTCGACAGATTTCGAGTATTTCGATTTTCTAACGGGCTCAGTTTTGCCTCAAATAATGTATAGACCAGGGACACTATGCATGATATAGTAGGGCAGTTGCTCCCTTTTTAGCTAAGGAATTGACTCAGAGGTACGGACGGCATCGGCTTTTTTTCCACATCAGGGTGCAATGTCAGAGGGGGGTGGGTCTATAATAGTAATGAGGGGATCAGAAGCACGGAAGTTTTGAAGTGGTTTGGAGAGGGTATTTCTGGGTCAACTATGCCTCATAAAACCCTGCTGACTGCAATTTTGGGCGTGTTGCAGACGGTAGCCCCTATTTTTGTCAAGTTCCATCAATGATGTAAGCAACCGCCGGTTGCTCCACTGTTGACATTCCGCCACAGAAGCACCTCCCAATAAGGGAATTTAATGGCGGATGCCAAACAAGCAATGCACCTGTCAGCCGCGGTCAGCCACCGCCCATCCTTTCCTCCCCCCATGCTCGCTGCTTGCCACGCCTACTATCTGTTCTTGTTAACCGGCCTTTTCCCACAAAACCTCCTAGGATCAAGCTTGCTGTTGGCGACACTTCCACTCCGGCTATCAGCCGCGTCATCCCGCTTCAACTGGTTAGAGTTAGAATAGGTGTCTATAGAAAGCGCTAACGAGGCTTTAGAGTGCCGACCTGAGATGGCCCGGTTCGGGGGACCCCCCGAGTGCAGCGAGGGAGGGGAGGGCAGTCGAAGAAACTCGGGTCTCACATGTATTATGTAGCAATAAATTATTTCCCCCCATTTTTGCCCTCTGCATCGTGTCCAGGACGTGATTGCTCGACCTACGTACTTACTCTACAGGATCTCGCTGCGTTGCGACTGGTGTGCCGAAGTGCCGAATATGAAATGATGCCGCACTGCCCCCATCAAATTCCCTTTCCGGGTCGTGCTAGGCCCCCGGCCACTACCTTTGAAAGCGGTCCGCGATAGAGTAAATCAACACCCCAAAATGACTCTTTCTCCGGGCCATATATAGAGTAAAACAGTCCCCGATCCGCCGAGGCCAGGGTCACATAGAGTAAATCGCGCGGAGCGCGAGACTTTTTTTTCGACTACTACGGCTGTGGCTGCTGTGAGTCGGCACTTGGTGGTCTTGGACCACAGTCCACCAGTTTATATATTCCGAGGTAAAGGACACAATTAAATTCCCAGCAGGTCAGGGGTGGCCGGGAACAGTGCCCGAGCGGAAATTTGGGCCTGGGAGAGAAAAAAAAATCGCATTTTTATAAACTGTTGGTCCGGAATAGAGTAAATCAACTCCTGACAGCCAGATTTCATAGAGTAAATCAGTGAACTTTTTCGGCAAAAAGCGGACCGCTTTCAAAGGTAGTGGCCGGGGGCCTGTCGTGCTTCTGTGGCGGAATGTCAACAACTCGGTTGCTCGATCTGCCGGTTTCTCCATTTCCCGAATGCACCTGAATGCACTCGGGGGATCAAAATCGGGGTGCCTGACGGGGAATGACGGGGATTATGTAACGAGAGTTCGACATGTCGGCCAAATTGAAGTCCGTTCCCGATTAGGAAACGTGAGCCCTTTAAAGTTATGATGGCTCTTCTCGCCACGCTACAGCTACTGAACCAGCATCCCAGCCTGTGACACATTACAACCTTTCACTTTCTCGACCTTCTTTGTCACGGCTCCCTCTTGAAGAGGGATATCAAGCTAACTCAATCGGCGAGACAGGAGGCTCAATCAAGCGCCCGACGCGCTCCCTTCCAGTGTTTCAATGTTCCTCAGCAGTGCTGTTGGCCTTTCTATTGGCGATGTCAAGGATCTGTGGGCTGTGTTCAAGGCGGAAATCTGGCTGATGGACCCCGAGGACAACCACTCGGACCGGGAGGAAAATATTGTGAGATAGGCATTGCATTTGGGGCAGGGGTTCTCATGGCAGAGGGACGGTGGCACCGCGTCGTCGGAGAGGTGGGGGGGAGCGCGACAGCGGGAGAGGAGGGGAGGTACAGGCGACCGAATATAGTAACTAGAGAATTCAAAGTCCGCCACCTGCCGCCCATGCCGTCGATTTTGATCCCGGTTGATGGCCCGGTTATCCCATAACCCATACTTTCACAGTAATTCCCAGCGATTTAAAAACGTGTGTTAAATACCAATCAAAAAACCGAGAGTTTATAAGCCGGTTTATAAATCAGCAGTACAGGGCGTCTAAAATCCGACTCTCTCCGCTTCCCCATCACAAACCGCGTGGCGCGCGGCATTTTTTACTCCTTACCCGTTGACTTCACCACCTTTGGACCAATTCGCAAGGCTCCGGATGGCATCGGCACCCTCAATCCCTGAAAAAAGGTAATGTGATATCGATTCTATCACGACATGTGTTGAGTGCGGTTGCAGAAAAGGAGGTTGTGCTGGATAGGGGGAGGGGAACACCAAATGATATTTCCAGTGAGTGATTGACGATCGATTTCTGGCAGCCGGTATCTAGGACCTTCTAAGTTCTCTGGGTCGGGGACGTAACCCAGAAAGTTGTGGTGGTCTCGACTCTCCAATTGGAATGGCCTGAGGTAAGCCCTTGAGCAAGCACAGCAGATACTTGAGTTTCTCGTCGTAGTAGACCATCCTGCCAGAGCGAGACAAAATGGCGTCGGTGTCGCTGGAAAAGATGGAAATTTCTAACCGAAATTTGCGTGATTGCCGGGCGGCTCCTATCCGAAATGATTAAAAACCGGGCATTTTGGCCAGACCATCTAAAAACCGGTTTATAAACGCCGGTTTATAAACCAGTTTACAAACAGGCCTAACTTACAGGGCCCTACATCATTCCCAATTCCGGGAACGGCCAGCGCTGCCCGGTAGGCATGTAGCCAGCCAGATGCCGTGAGCTAAGCAAAGTCCGGAGTCCGAATGCCCGACGCACCGTTTCGTCATTGGGCAGTTAGCCGGAACCCGCAGAGGACCGCGCGATCTGCCAGTCAAGTCAAGCAATGCAGTGCATCATATGTATATCCCATATTTCGAGCTCCAGGTTCGCCCTGTCTAAATATAAGTATCAATAAACGCCGCAGACGTATGTATGTGTGTATGTATGTATACTAGCTCGTTGTATTACTTGTACTGTTAGTGACTGGTTAGTCGGCCACCTAAGACATTAGCGCACAGGCCCGAGGACAACATAGAACAGTTTCAGTCCTTTTGGTGTTGGAATGGAGGCAGACATCCAAAGAATAGATACAGGTAATTTCCGTAAATTTACACTGGGTATGCAGGGTGTACTGAATATTTACCCGGTGGCTACCCAACAAAGGTAAATACGGGCTAGTTGGCCACCCGGCCAAATAGCCTGCAGACATGTAATCTGCAGGCCGTATTGCTCAAGAATGATAAAGATAGGATGCATTCAGTATTTTATGTAGTCAGAGGCTGCATACATGCCATGGGACGAGTAAAAGATTTTGACAATGCTGGGATGGGGAGGGTGGAAATCAGCATCTTCAAATTTTTGTGTGCCGCGTGCGGGATACAGTGTCGGTAAGACCAAAACAACTTCTATGTGGACCAATGTAAGGTATTGGCACGTACATATATGATCAACTTGGTCTCTAGACACCAAGACCTCTCAGAAAAAATTCAAAGATCCGGGATGCCAAAATCAAGTGGTTTGGGGGTATTGGATCGCGGTAAGAAGAGAGGATGACGAGTAGAATATTGGAGCACATGGTAGAGGGAAGCTTTCGTCAACAATACCGCCTCTGCCAAGTCCCAGAGCGGTGGCGCAGTGCGATCTTCCGATACGGAGGTGAACATCCAAAGCCACTCAAAGTGGGAGCGAGAACTTGGCCAGTGCTTAGCGCGGATGAGCGGAGGGGATTCCTGCTTTGCGGTATCGTAGGTCAAAGCCCTTCATCAGGGGAGCAGAAAGACGCCCGGGGTTGGTGGATTTGGTCGAGAACGAGCCCTTGCGGTCCTCGGCTGCCGGCTGATGCTTAGAAAATGATGGTTACACACCTCGGACCGCGATCCGCGCTGCCGTAACTTGCGATCAAGTGATCACTTTTTCTCCAATTTTGGCATGGACCATCGTCAAAGGTCCCATTGGTTGCTCACACACAACTTGGGGAAATTTTTCTTCTGGGGTCTTGTATTCTACAAGTGGCCAAGTAACTAGTGTGGCCAACTAAGCAGTCCGATACAATATGGCTGGAGGCCACAGCACTAGCTATGCTCTGGAATAGTAACAATTCGTGACCGACCCACATTCTTGGCAAATAGAATTATTAGGAATCCAGGAGTATACAAAAAAACATTTACAAGCCATAATGTACAAAAGGCACCCATCGCTCAAAGTCAATGGTTGAGTCCTTCCGCAGCGTGGAAACAGCAAGATGGAGAGCTTCGGCCGCTTCAGTGAGGTCTGGGAGAGTGGGAGGGTCTACAGTAGGATCACAATTCCTGAAGAGATGTTCATAAAAAGTATTTGCTATCTTGGGACCGTCAGAGTCCCGCATTGTCCTTTAAACATGATCAGCTACTGGATTTAGTACATGTGGAAACCAATCTGAGCTCACCACATTGTTGCAACTACTCCGGAAAATCCTGC
This sequence comes from Mycena vulgaris, assembly GCA_029204335.1. NCBI lineage: Eukaryota > Fungi > Basidiomycota > Agaricomycetes > Agaricales > Mycenaceae > Mycena > Mycena vulgaris. Next base: position 25,204 of record JARGYA010000370.1, on the reverse strand, counting down.
AAAGAGCAGACTGGCAGCGAGATGAATGGTCTCATCTGGTATGTTAAAATCACCCTTTGCTGTCTCACATGCACTCAGAAATGCCAGTGACTTGCTCCTCCCTACTCCCTCTGAGATTTCAATCTCAGGCTTGCGGATTATATCAGAAACCTTCAGAAGACCATCAGAAAGGACAAGGCCACTATCAAGGCCATTCTGTGCTCCGTGACCTGCAAAGTGGACAATTGATGACTTTTGAAGATGAGCCAGCACAGTTTTTATCGTAGCTTCTGTGGTATCCCCGAGGATGTTGAGCCATTGTTTTGGAACCTTCTCCTCGATTTTTTTCAACTCAGCCCTTGTCGCAGGCAAAGGTGAATGTTTGGAGTCTGGCTGTATTACTGCTGTCATTTCGAAGGTAGTGGGAGCCCGGGATGGAGGATTGAGGAGAGCGGTCAGAGTGGGGGTGTATGAGGAGACAACATAATCAGATGCACAATCGGTGCTGTCTTTCCCATAAATCCCTGCTGCATGGACAGGGAGAAAAGTGAAAGGTCCGGTTGGACACCACCATAATCGGGGTGGATTCACTGACTTCTATTAGGGATATTGTTATTCAGTGGAGTAACTCCTGACTGTGTCCATACCTTTAAATCTATCTCATTGAAAACTGGCTTCACTACCGTTATCCAAAGAGCGGCCAAAAGGGATTCAAAGACAGTATTAGGGCTCGTATTGTCAAGGACCTCCAGCCGACCAAAGAGCCGAGCTTCCAAAGACAGATCCTCTGAGTTTTCCAAGCGACTGCGTGAATGGCACATAAGAAATTTCTGGAGGTCAAATTTCGAGTCTAATAGAGCCTTCAGAAGCTCCACTGCTAATTTTATCCCAGTTAGATTAATCTGAGGCAGCAGCACACCCTGAACATCAGATGTGTTTACAATAAGTGCATGACACGATGATCCTGCACAGAGAATCACAACTGGGCCATGAATTGCAGCCTGTTGTAGTTTCATGATTCCCTTGGGCCGCATAAAATCCTGGTTTATGGATTTAACTGCTGCCTCCCAGTCTTTGGTAAGGTGATGATACCGCACTCCTTCAGCTTCAATTGAGATGATTCTTTCCTGCATGTCAGTGATTATTTTTCGACTGATATCTCGAAAGGAGGCATGCTCCAGTTCCCTGGATAATGCAGAAATTTCCTTAGCAAGTTGTGGAGGGACGGTCTTTAGGTTATGAAGTGGATTTCGGAGATGGAGTGCTTGTGACCAAAAGACTGAACGACCAGCCTCAAGGAATTCAACAGCAACTCCATAATGGTCCAGGCCAATAGCACAGATGGCTGCAGCAGAAGCAAAGTCATGTGAAATATGTGTGGTTGTCAAAATCTGCTGGCGAGATCTAACATCTAAGTGGAGTGCAGCCAATTGTGGCAAAAGGTTGATGGCTTCGTTGTATGCAGTCAAAGCTGAGGAATGGTGAAACTTTTCAGCAGTTCTGGCCCACGAGTGGGCAGCTATGAAACGAGACAATGGGGAAAAGAACTCAGATGTGGATGCCTCATCCAAGAATGAGATGGCTTCATCAAGCCAATCAGGATTGTTCATATGTGTGTGTGCAGCAACCAGAGAGAGACCAAGATTTCGTAAATCCGTGCCACGCTGTGGATGAGGTGAAGGATGAAGTAAGAGAGCTTCTCTGTGGAGCTGAAGAGACTCTTTAATGTCCTGGACATCTCCAAACTGCTTAAACCGGGCTGCCAGTACGTTTGCAAGATTATTCAGAGAACTGCTTCGTTGTTGATACGATGAAGGACGAAGGGCCAGGGCTTCTCGATGCAATTGAACAGCCTCTTCAATATCAGGTCTATTCTCTAACTGTTGAAATCGAATTCTGAGTGCATTAGCAAGATCACTGAGAGAGTAGCCACGCTCCGAATGTGATGAGGGTCGGAGGGCCAGAGCTTCTCGATGCAGCTGAATAACCTCATTGACGTCTTGGATATTCCCATGCTGCTGGAAGTTGAACCGAGCCAGACTCGCATTGGCAAGGCTGTTGAGGCAGCTGCCACGTTCTGAATGAGGCCAAGGACGCAGCAGCAGAGCTTTTTGAAACAAGTGGACAGCCTCATCAATGTCCTGTGTGTTCCCCCTTTGTTCAAACCGAGTTGAGACTGCATTTGCAAGATTGTACAGGGAACTCCCGTGTCTGGGATGTGGCCAAGCAAAAACTATCACGGCTCTTCTAAGCAGTTCAACAGCTTCATCAATAGACAGCTTGCGCAAAAGCCATTGGAGCCATAACATGGCTTATTTGGCGTGCGCGCACGAATGGCTCCACGCGCCAAAATATGACGTCAATGGCCGGTGGGGCCATTGGCCTGGCATTTTGGGGCGGGTGGAGCCATTAGTTGCGCACACCAAATAAGCCGCTGATTGGCTCCAATGGCTGGTGCGCAAGCTGTCTAATATCCTCCATATTTCCTTGCTCATTGAACTGAGCTATGATCGCATTAGCAAGATTATTGAGAGAGCTGCCATGCTCGGGATGTATTAATTGGTGCAGTGCCAGAGCTGTTCTATTCAGCTGAACTGCCTCATCGATATCCTTTACATCTCCCTGGTGCTCGAACCGCATCAGAACTGTAAAAGCAAGGTTGCCAAGCGAGGAGCCATGTCTGGGATGTGGTGATGGAAATAGTTTGAGGGCTTCTCGATAAAGCTGGACAGCCCTGTTAATATCCTCTGCATTTCCTCGCTGTACAAACCGGTTCCTGAATGCATCAGCAAGGTTGTTGAGGGAGCTGCCACGTTCTGGATGGGGTGGATGACGGAGTGTTAAAGCCTCTTGATGCAGCTGAATGACCTCATCAATATCTAGCCCATTTCTGGCAGACTGTGTGAGGCGAATGCAGAGGGAAAGAGCAAGATTGTTGAGGCAGGTACCACGAAGAGGATGTGGTGAAGGAGAAAGTGAAAGAGCTTCTCGGTTTAGTTCAACAGCCTCATCAATGTCCTGCACATTTCCCTGCTGCTGGAACCGAATTCTGATGGCATCAGCAAGGTTGGTGAGGCAGCAACCACGATTGGCATGCGGTACGGCATACAGTGCTAGGGCCGCTCGCAACAGCTCAACAGCATCATCAATGTTCTGTACATTCCCCTGATTTTCAAACCGAGTCCCAAGGACACAGGCAAGATTGTGGAGGGAGGTGCCACGATTTGGGTGAAGTAAAGGACAGAGTGAAAGGGCTTCTTCATGCAATTCAAAGGCACTGTCGAGGTCTTTTGCATCGGCTCCAAGGTTAAATCGTCTCCAAAGTGCCATGGCCAGATCATTGATTATTCCCCATCGTAAGGAATGTCCCCATGACAATTTAGACTCAGCGTCTTTCAAGCTTGAGATAGCAGCATTGAGATCAGAGTGATCTCGAGAGTGTTCAAAGGCCTTATAAAAATCAACCCCAGAGATCGCTAACTGTGTTGCGTTTTTGTTGGACTGAATTGCCCTTTGACACAAAGTATTGGCTTCTCTGTGTTGGGATCTAGTACCCATCAATAGAGCAGCACAAAGGTGTGTTGCTCGATTTGGCTGGAGTGGACAAAGCTTTCGCAACAGGGATACTGCTTCATCGAGATCTTTGTTATGGCCAGCAATACCAAATCGGAGCAGGAGGGCATCTGAAAGCTCCCATAATAGCTTCCAATTGTTTGAATCAGCTGCAGCTAAGGACGATGTTGCATCCTGGTAGAGGGAAATAATTTTGTCAAGGGTTGCAGAATCCATGGATTGATTAAATTCGGTGATGAGGCTGGAAGCATGACTCAGAGTTGCCTGAGAGTCATTTTCCGCTGGCGCAAAGTCCAGGGCCTCCATGGGTGTAAGTTATGAATAATTTTGGGAAAATTGGACTGACATTTCTGAAGAATGCAAACAGACTTGGTGCCGTATGGTTGGCCCCACTGCTAGCTTTCACACGACATATGCTAGCCAACTGAACATCCTCTAAGTCACCAGTGCACCTAAACCGTGTTAACAATGCCGCGGCAAGATTGTCGAGACACCCCGGCAACTCTGGATGCACAGGACGCCACCCATAGGCAGCACAATAGAAAAGATTGATTGCCATGTTGAGACCAGAAATAGTGCTGGCCGCTTTGAACTGCATCAGCAAATTGTGTGCCATATTTAATGCCTCTGTCTGCGAATGCATTATATCCTACCGAATGACGGACTCTGTTAGCTAATCCGGGATCTCGCTGATGATGAAATTGTTCTTACAGCTTTTACACTGGAAGCATTCAAAGTGGTGATGGTGGTATCCATACTAACAGTGCAGGATGGGTGTTGCAAGAGTCGAGTGAGATGCAGTCACTGGATAACGGGGGATCAGGTGTTGTGGAACTTCATGGACAATATAAGGTGCATTGTGTGGAACACATGGCCACATTATACCCGGCCTATTGCATGCATTGCATCTGCCATACTAAATTAGAATGGACATGTGGTGAACATGTGGCTGCATTACAGACAGTGCCCATGGCTTCGGCACCCGAGAATATGTCATATTGCATGCATTACATCTGTCATATGCTGAAAATAACCAACACTGAATCCGAGCAGAGATAGGAACATGTGGCTACATTACAGACAGCGCTCATATTGCATGCATTACATCTGCTATATGCTGAAGATGACCAACACTAGATTAGAAGAACATGTGGCTACATCACAGCCTGGACGCGGCGCTCATATGACATACTGAGCTCTCCGATCGTGAATCTCGGACGGGGCGGATGTCACTGGCAACGGGCGTCATAGCCAAGGATGAGGAAACGACGCGAGGATTGTACCGGACTGGGGAGTTCGGGCGAAAGAGTTAGCTTGATTTGGACATCTGACGAAGATTCAGGCCGAAGCCACGCCCGCCGAACACGCGCACACCTCCCCGCCTCATCACTCCGATCTCCCCCAATCTTCGCCAATCCTCTCGTTGAGTCTATACGAGAGGAGTGGCAGAGAGATTGCGCTTCATCGCCGAGTTGCGTATATGCAAGTGAGAGCAGGGACACATATTAGGCCAGCGCTGCCTGCGATGCTCCGGGATCGCACGCACAGCGAGATGGACCAGATATGGACGTTACATTCATTTCAGAGGCGGCACATCTGATGTGGCACCCCTGCCGGCGATCCGACAGGATTAATTGATTACTAATCAATGCCGTGGCACGGCACACATTAGGGTCGTTCACGGTTCCCTTTTTCTTCCCCTTTTTCGTTCCCTTTTTCGTTCCCTTTTTCATTCCCCTTTTCTCTTCCCGGTTCCTTTCACAAGGCAATTGTATAACTAGACTGATGGCTTTGAACACCTCTTCACGTCGACTCGTGTGTACATTGATGTCGTGACTCAGTCATACATGGCATCTGCTGCACGGCGCTGAAAGCGTTGGTGTACAAATTGAAGATGATAGTTTTCGAGATCTTGTAGAAGCTCCGTGCGCCTACCTATGGATGGCATGGATGCGAGAGATATGGATCTTATGTAATCAAGGACGGCGGCGAGAGTCGAAGTGGATTTTATGCCTTGCGTGCTAATGACAAGCTATGCTAGTAAAGTACAATCTGCATACCAAGAAGAAAAAGGAGCACAAAAAGGGGCGGAAAAAGGGAGTTGCAAACCAGGGTGTTCACAGTTCACTTTTTCCGGCCCTTTTTCTTCCCTTTTTCGTTCCCTCTTTTCTGCCGTTTCATCCCAGGTGCACCTGGGCACTTGGTTTTTTCCCTTTTTAACCCTTTTTACATCTACTAATTGAAAAGGGAAAAAATCCCGACCAAAATCCGAGCCAAACTGGAGATCCAGTAAAAAAAAGAGGAAAAAAAGGGAAGAAAAAAGGGAACTGTGAACGACCCTATTGGAAACGATTTCCGCTCACTTCCGCTCGCCGAGAACATTAATCTCGGCTCCAGAGTTAGGGTGTGGTCTCCGCGTTCCGACATCAGTGATCCGAGGCAGACGTTTTGATGAAAAAGATGCGCGGAGGTAGGTAGGCAGGTAGGTAGGTAGCATTACACGGCACGGTCCCCTGAGGAACGCCGTTTTCCAGGGATTATCTATTGTATAGGCGCCAAAATATATTAATGTGGACCTCTCTAAAGCACCAAAGACGGGCTCACGGCCGCAGACTTCCAGTCTCGCCGCGGTAGATCCAGGGAACCCTGGAGAAGCGGAAATGGTATAGAATATTTGGAGAACATCATGGGTAAATTTGGTCACAAGTGCAATACTTGATCTGGAATATATCCTGTCTTTCAAAAACTCTGTCTCAGAGTCTTCTGTCATGAAGCGTGGCAGGTTTGGAGATATCGAGAATAATTGTTCCATGAATGACTTGCGAAGTTCAACAAGCGCGTCTAGGGACATGCATTGAGGCCTGATGACCACGGAATAATCTACAGCAACATTTACGACGACTCTAGACGACCGAATGATAACTCTAGACCACTTGGATCCAATTTTTTGGCTCGCCCTGACTTCTTGCGCAGACGCGACTTTGTGCCGATACCAAATGAGCACTTGCAGACTCCTCGATTTCTCAAGGCCTTTGGTTACATCGGCCTTCTGATCGAGGTTGGCACCGCGATATCAGAGGTGAGGGTCCATTTTAGACCGCCACCCACCACTCATGTGATCGCAGCTGAACCCCATCGCCAAGGCTGTCATGGGACTCGTAGGAATCGCAAGCTCGGTAAGCGCCGACCAAGTCATTCGCGTTAGGAAATTGACCCGAGTTGTAGAAATTTGAACAGTTCATAGCCCGCTAATGAGTCCGTTCTGGGATTGGTAGAAGAAGTCGGCCGGGCCAGTGTGCTCGTTGCAGACTGGGACGATCCAAAACTCGACGAGAAGCGTCCTAATTGTAGCTCTTCAATTGCATGAAGCAAGAATGCATAAACACACATGACGTGTTTCCAACCTTCTCAGGTCGGGCGGGCCTCGCGTATCGGGTCAAGCCCAGTATAACAGTACGGAAATCGGGGAAGATCGGCCTGTAGGTCTATCGGTGTCTGTTATGCGAGGTACTAGCACATAAAGTGTTGTAGCATCTCTGTGAGAGACTAGGCCTCTAAGTACAGACAAATCTAACTCGGAGCCGGAGGAGACAATTGTTCCTTATCTCAAAATTGTACCCAAAATCCACAACCTATGCGAACAGGTAACTCTACCCCTTTCCCTCCTGAATATGGGACCCCGGTCAATAAGTAGCCCTCTCCCCTCCCCCGGGGCTCCGCCTTAGTGCTCTAAATCTCCGCAGGCCGGGGTGCACCAAATTTGCGATTTTCACGACTACAGCCCAAAAAAGGCCTTGTCCCTCCGTTTTTGCTTCACCTGAGTAATGCAAAGTCCCGGATTTTGGGGCGCCTTATCGTGATTGCGTATGAATGTCATTTTTGGGTGAGGTATTGACCAGTTCATGGGCAGGTACGAACGGGAGAGGGCTCGGGGAGGCGGGGCTCAATCGCTGATGGCCGCTTGATACTACGATAGATGCCCATCGTCAAATTAAGGCGCGTCCGCGATCGCCGAACGTCCGCGCCTATCCCCTTCAGAAAATTACACCCCGCCAGCTACGCCTGAGGCTCCCGCGCCCCCGCCTGCCTTCCAAAGGCGCGCGGAAACCAGCGCCCACTCAATGCAAGGCGCGTAGTACAAAGCGCCCTGCCATCAGAACGCGCCAAAAAGCGGCCCCTCCCGCCGAAGGCCCGGCCCTCCCCGCCCTTACACCCGGCCCTTCCTGCGCCTTTGTATTGCAAACTGCGCCGCCCCGCCGCGCATGTTCTCATGGCCCCAGCCTTTCGGGCGCCACACCCCCGCGCTCTCTGCATGTAATCCTCGCCGCTTCTATTTCATGCTGCTCAAATCCCCACCGCTGCTATTAGGGGAAGTCAGAGTTAGCGATTCGAGGTCGAATCACGGTCGAATCATGCTTCGAAACTGATCCGATTCTGAGTGATGTTTCGTAGTGTTTCCATCAAGAATCGACTCTTAACTTTGACCGCCCCGATTCTGCTTGGATTCTACCATTGATTCTCGCTCCCGAAACATCTAGCATATGTTCCAGCAATCCTCTTAACTACATGAATAAAAGCTTGGTTTATATGTTAATTTATGATTACATCATCACTTCTTGACTTGGCTTCGACGCCACGACATCTCGCGGAGCATGCCTCGCTTGTCCTCGCGGCAGGCGCGCACCCGGCGCATCATCAATGCATATCTTGGACATCGCAAGACGCGAATCAAGCGTCAAATCCGCCAGAAGAACAAACTCGCGCGGGCACTCCGACGTGCAGGACTCACCACCGCAGATCAAGAGTTGCCTCGGGAGTCGGACCCTACCCATATCCATTCCTGGACAAATTCTGACGACTCGGAGCTCTCTTTAGACTCGTCTGTGGGCTCTGAGTCCGTTCCTTCCGATGACTCCGACACCAGCACGAGCACTGAAGACTGGTCGGATCTTCTCGGCTCGGATTGGAGGGGTTCTCGCAGGGGTTCTGAGTCCTCCGAGTCCTCTGCCTTCGACTCTTCCTCCGACAGTACTGATGCCGACGACGAAATGCCCGACTTACATCCGTTGGGATACCCCGATTCGGACGAGGAGGATGACAGCGCCAGCTCGCGCTCAGATGATCCCACTTCATCAGAATCAGACTCGGGTGGGGATGGGGATGATGAGGACGAATGGTGCATCGAAGATTCTCTCGCCGCCGGCGATGACTTCGAGATGCTCAGGCCGAACAACCTCCTGCGTTGGGTAGAGCTGGGATTGGAAGAGATGCATGCGCACCGGTACGAGATGCCTAGGGACACCTTTCCCCGTGGACCGGCTTTCATGCGCCACGTCTTGTCCGAGATGAAGGACACTCGAGCCGATCTCTTTCGCGAGGAACTCCGAATATCCCCGAGTACTTTCGACCGGCTCGTCGACGCGCTTTCCGATGATCCAGTCTTCACCAACAACTCGCAAAATGCACAGATGGCCATCGAAGACCAGCTTGCCATCGCACTTTTCCGTTTTGGGCACTCCGGGAACGCGGCAGGCCTGCAGAAAGTCGCGAATTGGGCAGGCGTGGGCAAAGGCACCGTGACTCTCGCGACGCGGAGAGTCATGACAGCTATTCTTCGGCCCGACTTCATGGCAGCAGCTGTCCGCATGCCGACTGATCCCGAGAAAGAGAAGGCGAAGGCGTGGGTCGAAGCACACTCCTGCAAGGTGTGGAGAGACGGGTGGTGTCTGGTGGACGGGACGTTGGTGCCGCTCTTTGACCGGCCGTACTGGTTTGGAGAGAGTTATTTCGACCGTAAATGCAATTATTCTCTCAATATCCAAGTACGTGCGACCTCTAAAAGTCTGCAATTGTATCTATACTCATGATTAACAGGTCGTCTCGCTCCCGAACCTCCGCATCATCGATTTTGGCTACGGCTTTACCGGCAGTACACACGATTCGACGGCGTGGGAGGAGACGCGGATGGTGAAGGAACGTGAGATTTGGATGAAAGAGGACGAATTTATTTGGGCCGACTCTGCGTGTCCTGTACGTACATCAATTTAAAGCCAGATGTACGGTATTTTCACCACTGTTGAATCTAGATAGAAAAATGGGTTGTCGCACCGTACAAGAAGCCAGCGCGTGATCTTCCCCGCAACGAAGAATTCAATAACCACCTCTCCATGGTCCGCATTCGTTCAGAGCATGCCATCGGGTTTTTGAAGGGCCGCCTTCAATCACTGAAAAGTCTCCGAGTCAGTATCAAAAGCGAGAAAACACACAAGTTTGCGACATACTGGGTGGCTGCGTGCATCGCTGTCCATTCCTTTGCAATGCAATGCGAGGATGAGGAGCGCGGACCGGACTCTGACGACGATGCAGCCATGGCCGACCCCTTCATACGCGACGGCCTTTCATCATCTTCTGACTCATCCGCTAACGAAGCACCTCAGCGTCGCGGGCGCGCAAACCAGACACGCCTTCAATCGGGCAAGGCTAAGCGAGAGTTCCTTAAACAGGCTTTATTCAAGGCCAAGGAAAAACGTGCACGGCACCGGGCGCGTAGGCAACGGGAGGAACTAGGTATGAGTAGCGACAGTGATGAGTAATTTGTGTAAAGATCGTGCGTGATGAATGAAGATTTATGTAAAAGACCGTGGGCGACGGGCGGGGTATAAAATGCCGTGTGGGCGTGTAAATGAGTAAGGACAGTGAAGAAAGTAATAAGGGGGCCTTGTGGGCGTGGATAGCGAGAAGAAGCTACTAGTAGTCAACTAGAACTTGTACGAAGGATGGGTGAAGTCGAAGGAAGTGTCAGTGCTGCTGCTCCCAGCACTGGTACTGATACTCCCGAAGGTGTCGGGGAATTCTCCCATATCCGACGGCGCGTACTCGGAAGAAGCATAGCTGGAAGAGGCAGCGGAGTGGCGATGATCAAAAGGGTTGGCGGCGTGGGAGTGACTGCCAGAAGCCACGGGGAGACTCGCCATACGGAGCTCGTGGGCGCGCTGTAGCTTTAGATCCCTCATCTTGATCTTGAGCAGTCTCTCCTCGCGCTTGGCCCGTCTGTCCTCCCGACGCCTCTCCTCGCGCTGCGCTCCCAGGGCACCCTTCATCTCGAGGATCTTCAGTGATTGCTCTGCGCGGATGGTGGCCGAATCAAGCTCCTTCTGACGGGTCACCTCCTCGTTCTTCGCGATCTCCGCAAACTCGGCAACTTTGCTCTTCTTGGAGGCGTTGGGAAGGGCGGAAGCAGCGGGCGGAGGTGCAGGGAGTGATGTACCCGGCTTGGCGGCAGTCTTGCCAGTGGTGCGTCCCTTTCCTTGACCACTCCTCTTCTTCTTCGTCTTCTGCTTTTCTTCCTCGTCCTTCTCCAGCTTATCATCCCCGTCCACCACACTGTCCGATGCCGGCGGGTGGTAGTTATCGTCGCTCCCGGCGGCCAGGCTGAGCTGCACAGGCGCTGTGATGTCGGTGTCGGAGTCGACATCATCAAACTGCGACAGTGAGTGTCCTGCCGCTTCTGACCCCATTTCATCGTCGGGGGTAGCAGTACCGCCCTCCGACGCCGGCGTGTATGGATGAGGGGCTGCGCTCATCACATCCGCGTCGAAGCCCGTGTCGCTATGGCCGAGGCCGGTGGGGACCAAGTTGGGACGCTGCGCAATGAGGTCGCGCATGTCGAAGAACCACGGGGCACGAGCAGAGATCTCGTCTGTGGAAGGAATGAGCATCGGCAGGGGATCAAAGGTGAGTACATACCCCACTTTGTCGTGAAAGCATTAGTGACGCTAGTGTCGATCTCGTCCGCACTGCGTATACCAGCGCCGGTCTCGCCCATCTCGCCCATGTACCCGCGCGTGTCCTTCGCCATTCTATGGTCCCAGATAAGCCCACAAACACTGAATCCAGACGACGATAAGCACTCACTTCCGAAGGCGATTCTTAAGCTTGTTGGCATAGACCGTCCTCTCCTTCGCGGTGCTCACAGCTGCGAGAGCGTCCTTGTACTTGGGGTGCTCGCCGAGGACCGCGAGACACAATTTCCAGTGTGCAGCAACCTTGGTCTTGCCGCCGCCTTTCGCAGTCGACGCATTCGGGCCGACGGGCGGATACAGTGCGCGCTTGATTTCGCGGTCCTCCATGATGCAGGCAACAATGCTCTCGCTGAGAGCGACATCGCTCCAGCTAAATGAGAAGGTGAGTGGGCGTACAAATTTGGCTGCATCCGTTTTTACTTACTCAATAGTCATTGTGGGCGTCGACTTGGCCAGCTCCTCGTCCTCACTCTCGCTCTCCTCCTCGTCCATAGTGTCGCTGTCGTCCTCGTCTCCAGAGCCATCAACAGCGGCAGTTTTTTTCTTGTTCTTGGCCTTTTTCGTCGCAGCTCTTTTGGCCGCTATCGCCTTCTCGGTGGGAATTCTTTTGCGTTTGTTGGTTTTCTTGGGGGGTTTGGGGTCTGCAGATGCAGTGGTAGCAGAGGTTTTAGCCATAGCGGAGGAGCAGAGACAGCGGTGGGCAGTGATCGTACGATAAGGAGCTGCGCAGGCGGCAGTAATTTTAATTGAAATAAAATAGGATATTTAAAATATTTGTCTATCTATTTCACGCAGATAAGTCAGTAACGATGAACCGAAGGGATGGACCAGCGTCGATTCTGCGATCGATTCTGAGGGTGTTTCTCCTCCGGAGGAGAAACAGCGAAACAGATTCGATTCTGCGAAACTCGATTCTTGATGGAAACACCGCTCAGAATCGGATCAGTTTCGAAGCATGATTCGACCGTGATTCGACCTCGAATCGCTAACTCTGACTTCCCCTATTACATACTCGCGAGCAAACCTAAGACTCAATGACGCGGCGCCACGGCCCGGTGATTGTGGATATTTGCCATCACCTTCCTCGATCTTCTCTCCTCCGCCGTCACCATCCCCACCGCACCTACTGCTCCTGCCTGTACCCACGCTCTGCCAATCCGCGACGACTATCATCCTGTTACTCTATAGTATCCCATTCCTCTCTCACACGGCTCCTCTCGGTTTCAGCGCTGCTTGTCACGTTTTTGTCCAGCAATCTCGGCGTATCACCTCTCCGGCGCTCTCATCCTTGCCGGTATCGACGTCTCATGTCCGTCGATGGTTTCTGCACCTTCTTCTCGCTCTACTGATGCGCGAAACCCCGCACTACGGCGCTTCGATACGTCCACGGCGACTGGTGTCTGTGCGACGACTCCCGGACTTTTCTGAGCTCCAGCTTGATACCTCGGCCAAACCCGCGCACCAACGCTATGGGACGGACCCCCTCGACCCATCGCAGCCTAAACCTCGGCGTACGGCCATCAACGTATGGCACCAGACGCGACGCAATGCCGACCTCCGACGTACTCGCTCCCCCGCGACACGGATGGCCCACATCGCAGGATGAGTGGATGTAACGGAGCTGGACGTCGTATTCAAAAATTATCATGTGGTTTTTGGGGCAGCGGGACGTCTCAAGTGCGTTACATCCGCCTTTCTTTCGTCTTTTCTTAGCTAATTTCGTCTTTCCTCCCCCACATCCCTTCCCTCTATGCCTTCTCCGACTCCGCGCGCATTGCCCGCGACCACCCTCAAGGCTTCATGTGACTCGGCCAAGCCTTTTTTCCGTAACGTCGCTGGCTGCACGCCGTCTTGGCGCGTACTATCCGTTGACGACCCCCGATTGCTAAAACCACCTCATAATCGGAATCCCCGACCTTGAAAACGGTAGTCCCGCGCCGCCTGCCTCCCCGCGTCATCCCAGGTACGCCGTCAGTGTTTTTCTACACTTTTTCATCGCAATTAGGCTCCTATTTCTCTAGCGCGCGTAATTCTGCCCGGGTGCGTGTCTCACGGTGCACGTGTGCTACTAACACTTCTACCTCGCGGTTTCACTTCATTTTGGACCCGTCGCGCGCATCGTTCTCGCGCGATACCCCGAGCCGTCACACTGCGGTATTTTGTCAAAAGATCCCCTCGCCGAGTTCGTTCCCGTCGGTGAGTGAACTAATTACCTACTGCAAGAGCTTGGCAGCTCGACGAACCGTTTACCCCTGCACGGCGACTTCAGGTGTCCGCTCTGGATTCCACCGCGCCCGGATAAACCGTTCATCGTTCGTGTAGGTTTTATGCTGTTAATGTATTTCACTGCATATTCTGAACCTGCGCATCTGCGCTGTGTAATTATGTATGTAACACTCGTTATTACAATGCCATTCATTGAGGAACTCCCAAAGGACAGTCCTCATCAACGCAGGGTGCGGGTTCGTTCAATCGCTCAGTGTACGTCGACAGAAATGAATTAGATTTTATACACTGGTACAATCAGCGAGGCTTGTGCTGCGTGGGCACATCCGAGTAGCGCCGTGGAGCAGTACTCTGCTCACGATGCTCGGACGCGTGAAACTTACTTTCACGCCAAGAATGGGTGAACACAAAATATCACGATGTTAGGGTGACATTCGATTTCACCGTAAAGTGGAGTGAAATGTGATTTTCACAGGTGTCCCTATCCTCAAACGAAGATGTATCAGCTTATTCCGACCTCAGATCGTCGTAGTGTCCCTTGAGTCTGTTTTTATTTCATACAAGGAATTAATACTGTGTCCCCGAGGCAGCAAACCATTCATCCGAGGTCCAAAAATTGAACATCCAAGAAAATCTCCCAATGTGCCAAAATGACTTGGTAATATTCCATGTGCTGGTACTCTCGTATCACCTCAGGAGACTTAAACGAGGATATACAAAACCCGACACAGCGACACAACTGTCAAAAATCAGTAAATCCGACACATCCTGCAAAACCCGCACACAAATCAGGAAGTCCGACACATTTCGACGCAAGTGACATGATCTTCAGGAATTCTGACACGATTCAAGGAAATCCGACACACCGCTCGGCTATCGTGGCTTGGTGGTTATTCCGTCACTAATATTGATCCGCTATCCAGCTTTCTTCTCCCCCCCATGTTACTCGACGCCACTGCGCCCCGCACGCTACTGCCGCCGCTGTGCGCACGCTCACAATCCCCGCGCACTGAATACCACGCCCCCACCGTTGGCATTGCATACAAGCACGAGATGGTTGACCGCAATGCAGCCTCCCTACAACACATCTGCCTACAGCTTTGGCAGAATGGTTTCGATGCACTGTTCCCTGACCCACGTAAGTCGAACCCTATGGACGTCTCCCTGGGCACGCATGCCAGCCTCACTCAATATCCCCACTGCTAGCCTATCCACAACGATACCGGCGGTTTCCCCAGCTCGTACGGAATGCTGTTGCTTCCCAACTCCCTCCCAGCCAACAGTAGCGGCACGGAACCTTGACGGAACCAATACTAGGCGACTGCGGCCCGGGCACGCCACGCCGTCTGTGTGGAAGCCACCAACCTCGGCGACGTCGCGAAGAGCAGGCCGATGGACCCGATGGATGGTTCTGAGGGCACTAATCCTGCCGCCAAGAGGTAGAGTGAAGGCCGCCAATGGTGCCGGCGGCGCAGCGCTGAAGCACGCCGAGGCAACGATCTCCTCTATTGCAACTGATGGATTCCTCGCAGACCTCTCTACGACGTCTCGCCATTTTCTCCTCGCCGTCGGTATTTTATTCTTGTCAATATTTCCGTGTTATGTTGAGTATGGAAAGGTAAAGTGATGCTAGGGGGCTGAAATCGAGTCGCAAGGTATAGGGCTTCGATGTAGGATATTCCCAATGTATTTCCGATTTTACGAGTATTTCTGCGGCCGGAACGGGACTTGCATGCAGGCGGCGGGACCTTGATGGGGGTGATGGAAAGTGTCGGGGAGCGCCGTTGCCCCAACTTTGATGGTGTTGTAAGTTGAGGCTAAACGAAGTAAGACTCAGCGTTGAGAGACAACGTCTATATATATTCATACCTAAACTAAGTAAGACTGAAAGTACATGAGTATGAGAACAGAAACAGAAATACAACGGAAAGCTCACCTCAGCGTTGAGAGACAACGTCTGAGGTGAATACATGATTCAAGCCAGTATAAATACGGGGTCCGGTGAATAATAACTGCCCGTATATCTACAGCTACGCATTCCTAATGAGTCGAACAATGAAAGATAAGAATTGAGGAAGTAAGTTCAAAAGGCTGTAACAATGCGGACTCAACCAAGGTCTGATTGCTGCTGTTGCACAGCTCGCCCGATTGCTGTTAACCTACAGCTTTCAACAGATGGCAGCGACGCAAGACACGCCTCCCGCTTTCGCCAGCGGACCTATGGCCTCCAATTACGGCTCGAAGAAGTACGCTCGGCCAACTCGGAGATGATGGCATCAGCGATCAAGTACCCCCCAGTTCAACTTCAGGAGCGTACAAGGGAACGACTCCGAGGTGGAAAGCTTGGCATGTGTCGGAACTGATTAGACTGAGTTAAATTTGTCGTCTTTTTTGAGCGGTGTCGGATTTACTGAAACTCTGCCGCCGTGTCGCTGTGTCGGGTTTTAGGGAGCCTCGACTTAAACCCTGGTTCACCGGTTCTGTGGCGTCTCTGAGGTCAGTATTCCAGTCTTGAGTGTAATTATAAATTAGTCTCATCTAGGGTTCTCATTCTGGCACTCTGGCAATTGGCTCTCAATCGTCGATAAATATCCAGTCAATCAATCACAATGTGATTTTTCATTTTCAATTTTTCCGTGATATCTAACCGCTCGTGTCACGAGTCTCGCTCTATTACCAAGAACTGTAACTGCTCCGCCGCCCGGTGGGTTCAAGGACACCGGTATTTTGGGCTCTTCAACATCTGCATGAAATGCACATCCGGGTAAGTACAGTATTCAATATTGGGGCTCAAAGAGTCGGTGTTGTGTATATTAATATCAATAGCATAGCACGTAGAATGAGGAATTCTCCCGTGCCAGGCTCACTCAGTGACCCTAAGCTCAATGTTGCGACATCATGCCCGTGCATTGGACTGTACCTGCGAATTATAATTGAACGGGTATCCGAGGTCCTTTAGCGCCGCTCCTGACTGCGAGCCGAACAAGCCGCGGATGTGATCCACCGGCCGCTTCCCTGTCCGACTGCTTCTCCTTCCAGCCGAGTTAGACGAATGCACGATCTAGGCCGAGATCGCGCGCCAAGCCCAACCGGCTTCCCCCCCGTGGCTGTCGTTATAAATCGGCCTCCCAACTCGGTCCCAGCGCCCCATCCGCCGTACGCGCGTGCTCAGCGGCGGGGTATCCATGCCGGACGCCGCGCCCCCCACTGCCAGCGCTAGCCGCGCCGCATACGCACATCTCGCGCGTGAGTTTCTCATCACCGTCGCACTCTCCTTCTGCTGCCTCCTCGCGCTCCTGCACACCGTGCAGTGCCACGTGCTCATTTTCTTCGGCGCCGACACCCCATGCCCGCCGTGCGCCGCGCTCGCTGCGCTGTCCCCGCTCGCCGTACTGAAGACCACGGCCCTCTTCACGCTACTGCTCTTCGTCGCTATGGAGGCCCTCGTGCGCGCCACGCGGCGCTTGGGGTGGGCGCCATCCACGAGGACGGACGATGTTGAGATGGGGGTGGAGGATGCGGAGAGGGGCGCGGGCGAAAAGTGGTCGTACGAGAAGGTGGAGCCGAAACCTCGGCCGGACGCAGTGGAGGCATCCGACCAACGAGTAAAGGTACCGTGGCGCCATTGATATTATTCCGCTGTCCCCGCTTACGCCGCTCTCAATCAGCGGTAGCTCTGCATCTGTGTATCTTGTGGGCCTGCTCTCATGGCACTTGTATTTCTACTTTGGTTAGCGAGGAGAAATTTCAACGTGTGACGTTAACCACAGACAGGTCTCATGGCGGCGCAGTTGGTGCGCTTTCTCTACTACATTAATCAATCCTGTCCTTCGCCACGCATACTTAATCATTTATTCACCATCCGTCCATCCGTTCAAGCAATTTAGTCTCAATCTGCCCCGTTGCAGATGATGCTGCGCTTGTGCGGCCATGGCGTTTGGATTTCAATCTTGGAGGGCGGATACGCAATGTTAATGGCACACAGCTGTAAATATTCCATGCCAGCGCCGTCAGTCCGCCCCACATAGACTATACACCCTACTCTACGCTGCACCCTACGCCTTCGGTTTTTCTGTTGATTGGTTGCGTGGTTGGTTTGTCCTCCGATGTGATTTGATACGATTTCCAGTTGAGAGAGTGCGCTTTGGCCGGACGCAGGACGGGGTTATTCACGGATTTTGAATGTTCTCAATTTACTGATCCCTAGGTACTTATCAAACTGCCGTGATCCTCTCCACCAGGCCCTCCAACTTCCTGTCGAGCCCCTCAGTGGCGACCCTGAGCGCCTTGTTGTCATCCAGCGCCATCACCGACGACGGCAAGTTGTATACGACCTCCGTCCCCGCGCCGTCGGCTGTCTCAGTGAAGAGCACGCGCAAGGGCGCGTTGTGCGCCACGCGCAGGCTGTGCTGGAGGACGCTCTGCGCGATCAGTGGGTTGCCGATGACGTACACCACCGCCCGCGGCGTGCGCGCCTTGGTGTAGAGCTGGAGCGACGCCCCGAAGTTGATCTCGCTGAAGTAACTGTCCGGAAATTCCCCGAGTCAGTGGGTCATTCACGGGGGGGAGAAAGGGAGAAACAAAAAAGGACGAACACGAAGCCGCTGGGCCCGACGACGCTGTGCACGCGCGCTTCGAGCTCCTCCTGCGATTCCGCCGCAGCCGTTAGGCCCGGGTAGCCGGAGGCAGTCTTCGCGATCTCCGTGTCGAGGCGGGCGAGGACGGTTGAGATCGGGAGGGGTGTGGTGAAGGTGACGACTTGGAGCGTGTGGGAGCTGGTGGTTTTTGCCATGTTCAAATGCAGGCAGTGGTTCTCAAGGATGGTACAAAACAGATAGTTACAAGAAGTCCGAGTCTAGTTTTATACCGATACCGACGGGTTCGTTCCTTCTTTGACACGAAGATACGTACACGTCTTAGCAAGATAACGGGTGACGCATGCCCGAGCCCGAATTTGAGCCCGGGCCCGAGCAGTGCCCGAGCTCGAAGTACCAAGCGAGTTTTCGCGGAGAAATGACGACTATCATGGCTACCGATTGCGGCAGAATATTGAAAGCAAAGAGTACATACCACAAACCAACAATAAACCACAGGTCTTATTCGTGCGCAGGTCCTCAGAGTTACTGATGAAAGGCATACTGTATGATGCCGCTGTGGCTTTGGACCGTCAGCAAGAAAGAGTTGCGGAGGCTCCTGTATGGCCCACAATACGCTCTCATCATGAATGGTAGGACACACGGCTCTGTGCAATGTGCCTTCAGATCAACACTCGTTGGTTCGAGGCTCGGTATAAGTACACGATAAAATACAGGTCTACAGACACGTCAGGGAATACAACAGCGAGAAGAAGCGATAGCGAAGTAGGGATACATGACTGCACGAGGAAAGGGCTCGAGTGCGTCGGGACAAAGCGAATAAAAGCCCTCCACTTCGTCGGGGCCATCGAGTGGGAGGCGAGATGGGTATGTGAATGTGGAGGTGCGGGTGTCGGCGCGGGATATGGCTGCACGAGTAAAATCCTCGAGTGCGGCGAAAGGATGCGAGGTCTGGGATCGGGGAATGCGGCGGGTAGGTGGCGAAATGCGGACGCGGATGAATGCGGGGGCCTGGCTGTGGGGATATGGTCGCACGAGGAAAGGGCTCGAGTGCGGCGAGGCGGGGGAGGTATGCGCGGAGGAGAGTAGCTCGGGGCGTGCTCGCGTTTGGGTGTTTTTTTCTGCACAGCTAGATGCATGTGTACATCTTGCAACCGGGCTCGGGCTCCGGTGCGCGGGCGACTTCGAGGTCTGCTAGTTCCTAGACGTGGGTCAGTACTACGGTATTGATTAGACGAAGGGAAGAGTACGTAGGGTGTGCGGTCGAGGATGTGCACCCCTTGCTCGAGTCACGGTCAACGATGTGAAGTCCCTTGCTCGAGTCGGGTACGGGTGCGGCGGAGACCGAGAGGGTCACTTCAAATCGAAATCTCGTCAGCCTAATCCCTCGAGCCATCTGATAGATCTGCGTACGGCAAGCCACGACGAAGGCGATGAGGGTTCTGCACTGCATCTCGAATAGGACAATGGGCTCAAGACAAGGATGGATAGGGAGGTATCTGCTTTCGGTGAAGACAATAGAGAGTACCATGGATCACGATCGAGGGGGCTTTAATACGAGCCGACTCAAGAACAAACGATTGTCCGTTTTTGGACGCTCGTTTGTGCGGCGGAGGTTGCGTGGGGCCCCAGCGGAGAAGATTTGGACTGTGGAGAAGGTGATTTCCCAATTGAGGCAAGATTTCCTCTTTGGGAAAAGGTATGTCGTGGTCCTTAGTCTCGTGGAAGGGCGCTGCAAAGACTGAATCGGGCTGTGCTTTGGGGGCGGTACAGTACAGGTAGAGGGGTGATGTTGTGCGGTCGGTGACAGGATGGCGGCCCCACGAGTCAAGATGTCGCCAGCAACGTAGCTCAGAAGTCCAGACCGATCCAGAGCGCTGATAAGGAGTCCAAAGGCAGCACCATACGGGAGCAAGCAGAGAGAGAGAGTTAGCTTGTAGAGTTTCACGTGAGGAGCGCGTTGCAGTGGAAGTAGACGAGGAGTGAGGAAGAAGGAAGAAGGCGCGGCTCATGCGGAGGACATGGTTCCGATCATTTCCGATATGATCCGGGTTCTGAACTGAACTGAACTGAAGTTCTACTTGTTGCTGTATCTGGCCATAAGGGCTACGCAGCAGTACTCTAGACTATCTAGACGAGGTAAGAGTGGTAAATACGATGGAGGTTATCGAGAGAGGCACGGCCAAACATGCACAGTCGATCACGTGGGGCGTTCCCTTTTCTCTCCTTAGCCCTCAGCCCTCAGTTTGAGACTTCTCCGACTCTTCCGTAGTCTCTTGCTCGCGCAGCGTGCCTCAGCTCGCTACCTCCAGCTGCACCGCAGCCGCATGGACTATAAATGGTCAGACTTTCTCTGTAACTGCAGTCTCCAAAGTTGTTCCCAGCGCCAACTGGACTCGAGGCAGTTCCTTGAAATCCTTGCACAAGAGTCTAAATTTCAAACTAAGTGCTCCCTAAATCGAGCTGCAATACGCTGTCGCCGGGGTGACTTCCTTTCACACTTTCTACGGTCTATGGCCTATAACTTATTCGTACCATCGCACTCAGGTAGGCGACCGTATAAATACAATAACGGCACGCGCTGGCAAAATTCAAAGAGGCAGGACGGCGGGTGAAGCACTGGATGAAAGAACACCCAAGAATCTCGGCCAGGTATGTACCCCTCGCCCATATAAATCTGGTTATGATTCCGACCCCGGATACAATGTCATCAAACCGGTTGGTCTGTCTGCTGGTACACCCGACACATTCGAATAGCATCGCCCATCCGGAGAAACGCAAGAGAGCCAAGTTTTACTCCTTGCGCCCCAATGTAGCTTGAAACAAGCTCAATATTTCTCTCGGGATCCTCGGCCCAGTCTCATGAGGTACGTACACAAGAAATCCCGAAAAATACAGGGCCGGCCTCTTCGTTCTGCTTAGATCACTGGCACGACTTGGGGCTCTTGCTTTGTCAATTTTAAAGTGATTTAAAGTGAACAAAGACTTAGGATGTTGGTCTTCCAAACACCCACGCCCTGTGGCGCTTTGAGCTCGGAGCATTTTCACTTGACCAGACCTTGTAATTCACAGCAGCCCGTTCTCACTGGCCGCCGCGATCCCTCTTATGCTCATGAATGCTTCCTTGTTCTTTGCTTTGTCGTTGGCCCCGCCGTCCAAATATAGACCAAGGTTATACAGCGGTTACCGACGAATTCTATACGGCCACGCCCGAGATGCTCTGGAATTCATCCTTCCCGCGAGCGCCGGCGCCCCGCTTACGACTTCAACTTTCCCCTGCCCTCGTTTTCATGTTCCAACAAATTTTCCGCCGTCCTCTCGTCCCGATGGCTGAAATCAGCGATAATGTGCTGGCGCTCATCGTTGTAGAATTCTGTCGAGACTACGCGGGCGCAATCCTGCCTGGGTGCGTCGACTCCCTTCTGTCTGTATTGCTCTGTTCTCCCGCCGGTGGCAACCGGATCGCACTCGCCGTGCCCACCCCGCACTTTGAGTCCACTGACGAGCACCGGCGTAGAGTTTTTCCCAAGCTTTAGGCGATGATTGCACGCGGGCGCCATTCCAACCCATATCTATTTCGACTCCGAGCGCAGTGATACATCCTGATAACGGAGAAAACCCTCCCCTCTTGTCTTTCAACTCATTTATTCAGGAAATTAACCTTCATTGCAGAAACAGTCCTTGCCAATACCAGTCACATTACTCATATCAGGAGACGCTGTTCTACACGAGAAGAGTTAGGCCACCAATTGAAAACAAGTCTCATGCAGAGAACTCAACGATAACACTGGCAGAGTTGACATAAATGCCACCCATTCTTTTGGTGCATCTAACACATGCTACATTCAACATTGACCGCATATATATTCTTTTTTCCTGTGTTTAACCTTGGTGCCGCCTGCAATGGATCGTTTCATTTCCAAGACCACGAAAGTCCGGCACTTGCCGCACTATTTGATGAAGCCCTACCTCGCGTTGTGGAAATCCTGGCCAAATTCAACGAAAGCCACCCGCTGATTGCTCACTTCAACACACACTTCGAGGGAAAGCCGAGGAGCGAGCGAATGGATCCGCACATTCGGCTTAGTTCCAACTCCCGAGCTCGAGGCAGTCTGCAACCCTGCGCTGGTGCACGCTGGCCTCACCAAACCCACCAGCCGGAAGAAGCCAACACGTCCTGGGGGTTCGCTTGGCGCTCCTTCAATCACCTCGCAATCCAGCAACAGCTTCGGAGCCAGTGAATTTAAACGGTGACTTTCTGGGTGATCTTCTCGATGGCCGCATGGTGCAATGCCCTAATGACGGCAACGAAGGCCTTGTTGCCATGTTTTCAGTAATCCCCCTGCCTAATCAAATGTTGAAAACCCACGCGCTGGCGAAGCGTATGCTGAAATTCAATAATGCCCACACCATCTATGGCCCGGACTACCGACCACCTACATTTCGGCGCGACGAGCCATCTCAGACTGCGACCACAGCAACTATTCCGTCAGGGAGCAAACGGAGGCGCGGGGAGGAAAGTGGGGATGAGCCGCCGTCTAAAGCGAGCCAGAAAATATCAGGTATGGTAGGACGTAGACTTCTGCGTTCCGGGAAGAGGTGTAGCGTAGCAGTTGTATTTACCAGTTAACTTTTGGTTTGGCTCGGCCGCTCGGAGTAGCTTGATAATGAATCGGCTGTGCGGATGTTATGCATCATTGAATAACGCCGAGAAAGTCAGGGAAATATATAGACATGCTGAGCGACATGTAATTCAGAGCTGAAGGGCCGCTAGAGAATAGTTATTAATAGTTGATTTGGCTCGCAGGCTGACGCGATACGATGGCAGATTCAAAGTATCACTTAACAATGTAGACAAAGGATAGGATCGCGCTTCAGGGCCTTACATAGCTATAATTTCCACGACAGGATTCGGAATTGTATTATGGCGGGCTGGGGTGGACATCTGGGAGAATTGAACACATAGTATTACTTCACGCTGCTGCAGCGGTGTTGTAGTCATGTAGTGCTAGAGGGACTGAACGGGCGGCTGGGGTTGGAGGCGAGCACAGGAGGATCTGCCAACCAGTAAGTATTCATAGCGACGTTGCTGTGGCAAGCACAGCACTGGTGCCCGAGGGACTGCCGCTACGTCCGGCGATGCGTGCGGCAGTTCAGGCGTGACACAGCGGCAGTGTGACATGTTGCGGCAGTATTGCCGCATGCAGCGGCAATTTCAATTTTTGCAGCGGCAGTCTGCGGCACTTGAAATGTCGAAATGTCACTTTTGCCCTGCCCATACTATAGCGCTACAGTGCTCATGATGCTGTTTTTAGAAAGGGGCTTTGTTACCCGAAATTTCCTGACCTCAATCAACTTCGGCCTCCTTTTACTTCCAGCTCCAAAACTCGCTCGTAGAAACAGTAGCGCACTCTTCCATGTTGGGAGAGAGTCGTAGGACTTTGCTTGCAGTCAGTGCTAGATAATACCTCATGCACAGCCTCGACTTTAATGTATCTTTCATTCAGATCCAAATGATATATCTTTTGATTCACCTCTATAAAGATACATGAACTGTGTTTTGACCGTACTTTGATTCATCTTTGAGGGGTTTTGGCAGTTGGGTATTACTTGATGCATCTCTGTGACGATAGATGAACTATGTTTTGACCGTGCTTTGATCCATCTTTGAAAGGTTTTGGCAGTTGGTCACTACTCTGATTCACCTCTGTAATGATAGAAGAACTGTTTTTGCAGTTGGTTACTACTTTGTTTCACCTCTGTAACAATAGATGAACTGTGTCTTGACTGTGATTTGATCCACCTTTGAAGGGTTTTGGCAGTTGGTTGCTACTTTGATTCACCTCTGTTAAGATAGATGAACTGTGAATGCATTATCTCGACAGTTGGTTACTACAGAACAGCAACCAGTTTTATTTTCTTTATAACAGTCAGCTTTTCCTTATTCATTTGTGCCGAATATTGGGAGTATGTACCAGGTCAAAGAATTTGATCATAAAATGTAGTGAAATGCAACAAAGGAGGAAGAAGAAACATTTTAGTATCATATCTCAGGACCAATTATTTTTTCCCTACTTAAGGTACTGCAACACTTCAGTGATTCAAAAGTCGGGTGTGTTGAATCTTTGCGTGATGGACAATCTATTCATTATTTCCAATACAGGTGGACACTCTGAGGCCTGGTCTATCAGTCGAGCTTCACAAGCCTGCCGGCTTGCGTCTGAAGTATAAGTTGCCCTCATCATTATTCGTGGTGACGACGAGCATCCCTAAATATTAAAATTATGTGACAATTGATGTCCTAGGTACCTGCGGGGGGCATATAGTAATAACGCTAGGACCCTACAGGATGTACTGTGAGCTCAAGCCACTATGATTTTTTGGCTGATGCCAAGCCGGCAAAATGGCTTGCACCTTATCTTTTGCGTCCGAAACTGTGGATACTCCCACAGTAGGCGCTAATTTGTTCCCTTATCTTTCAAATAGATTCCGGTCAGGAGCCAGGCCACTCTACGCAGACGCCTTCAAGACGCCCGTGAATACGTACTCGTGCATTGAACGGAACAGCTACTATATTGAATGGTTGTCATATGGCTAGTATTGACCAATGGCAATGAGAGAGCTTGAGAATGCGGGTATAGGCCTCTCGGTAACAAGTCTTCCGCATCTGTTGCAGAAACAGGATACATAGCTGTCTGATACGAGTTTCAATTAGTATAGGCGCCGGCTTGTTGCTGTAAATATTTTGCACAAGTAGTACGTGATATCTCTTTCTTTATACAATTACAGGTGTCTGAAGCCTTTAAACTCCGCTCATGGACTTTAAGACCCGCAGTTTCGGTAGCCTTATTTAGTGCTCCTGGTTATGGCCAACTAGCCGCCCATCGGGTTGTCCCGTGCCAAAGCAGCTTCCTTTTCCGCGCCAAAATGCAACTTCTTTTATGTTCCCACACCTCGCCGATCTCCGTCCTCAGCTTTCTCTCTTTGTTTGCCGCGCGCCAAAAAAAAATGTCTATCCACCAATAGTGT